>JALBCR010001525.1:105000-180372 GCA_030710515.1 Abscondita cerata | reverse complement strand
CTGTTGTACTTCGTTCAGTTACGTATTGCTTACAGTGTAAAATTTACGATTCGATTTTTTTTGCGTTCATAATAACTTTTCATAGTTTCAAGATAGAAACCAAAACCATTTTAACAGCATGAAGATAAGCTTACATACAAATTTTGCAGTCACAATGTATTCATAACTTTCGTAACGTTCTGAATTATTTTACATCGCGATTAGCAGAGATAGTACATTTCTAGCTAGCATGTGACATTGTCATTTTAGTAAAATTAAATTACTTAAAACAGTACATAAATTTTTGAATACATTAAAATTCTTCAAATTTAAAACAAAGTAGACTGCCGTAGGTTTTTAGGGCTCCCAGGAATCGTCTACAAATACGCCATCAAAAATGTTAATCACCAGAGTTCGAAAGAAATAAGCAGTTTTTAGTAGATATTGCAACGCGGTAGATAGAAGGGTTATAATGGTACTAATTACAATGTACCAAAATAATTCCATGCCTGAGTTTGAATATTTAAAATGTTTTTAACGCAACCCCAGGTCGTCCTTTAAATAAAAATGTTAAAATTTCGAGGAAAAAAATATTTAATTTAGAATTCTCTTATAAAGCTAATTAGATGTTTGAGTAAATGTTGTTTACTTGCGGAAGTCCATGTCTTGCTAATTCTTAACGTGTGCCATGTTGCATTTTTTTTCTATTGCGCCGTTATATCTGGAGTTCTTGGATATTTCTTATTGAACGAACGACGGACCTCCATGTATATTTTATACCTACTATGTTACGAGGTTTATTATTTAGGTAATACAATATATTGAGATGATTTAATTTAACTTCAGTAACAAATTTATATGTAAGTAGTGTACTTTAAGTTAGTTAGTTAGTGGGATGATGTTTAATTTTGCATATGAAATTAATTTTGCAAGTACGGGTCGCTAGAACAATAAAAAAAGGAGTCGTCGAATAACAAATAAACTGAGAAAAATAAGAACCAAAAGAATAATAATAGTAATTTATATAAATATTTACGGTAAGAATTATATCCAGTTGTAGGACAAATTAGGTAACTAGTTGTGCTGAGCCGAGACGGAATAACATTAAATCTTAATTGGACTGACCAAAAAAAAATGGTTCATAAATTTGGGGCCCAAGAACAATAAATAATTATCCTTTTTTTTAATGTTGGTAGAACATCATCCAGGTAGTATTTGTAGATATTTTAGTAGTAGTTAGCAATATTGTTAATGCCGTTGTCACAAAAAAATGTGATGTAGAATTTAATTTTCGACGTTTGAATTAATTAAAGTCTGTCCAGAAACGAAACGAAGTGATAAATTAAAATAGTTCATTTATTTTACATATTAGCGGTACACGATTTTGTATGAAATACATAAAAGATTTTAAAACTAGTTTTAGGATATACCGTTCCATACTATAGTGTTACAACGTTAGTTATTTATGAATAGCTCCTAATCCGTTAACAATGGGACGTACTTGTTCTTGAGGTCTAAACTAAAGATCATAGGCGTGTACATGGGTTTTGCTGACAAAAAAATTACGATTGCGTTTTTATTGTGTTTTATTGAAAGTAATTTTAAACATACCATTGTAAATATAAAACACGTCGTTTGTTACCATTTTATAGAGTTTAAGAATTTAAGGTACCTATAATAAAATATAGCAAGAACAAACTAAATTTATAGGAAAAATAATAAATATATAATTTTAAAATACAGTTATTTTGAAAATTCATCTGTTTCTTCGGAAGAAGTATTATTTGACCGTATTGAAATTACAATAGGCTCTATAGTAACTTCTATCAAATTGTCAAGTTTCCACATTTTTTGTTCCTCTTTCTTTACGTGTTCTATACACTTTTCCATGTGTTTTATTGAAAGTAATTTTAAACATACCATAGTAATTATAAAACACATTCACAATGGTATGGCGGTAAGCGTAGAACAAAAATATTTCACGTTTTGCTGCCATTTCGTCAACTGCATATCTTTTAAACTTTGTCCTAACACCTTGTACTAGACTTAGTAGTTCCCTCTTTACCATATCATTTTCGAAAGCAATATTTTTGAGAAATCCATTCCATTATAACGTGTTTTTCCAGGAAGTTGTAGGTAAACGTTTGATTTGTCTGGAATGGTAGCTGGCATTGTCCATAACAATTACGGAACCCTTTGGTATTAAATCTAACATTTGTTCAAAATATTCCAAAACATTCCCATTCATATCCTCGTGGTAATCACCGGTATTTTTCAATTAAAATAGCAGTAAATCTCTCTCTACAAAGCCTTCGTCACTACCTATATGCGTAATAATTAAGCGTCGCCCTTTTTCTGAAGGAGGTCTTAAACCTGTAGATAATCCTTCTAAAAACCTGTCGTCCACTGGTTACATTTTTCTCTTGCTACATTTTTCCCACAGTATAACTTTTATTTACTAACACGTTTCGTCTAAATAATAAATTTTCTTGCCTTCAGAACGTAATTTAGAGATATTTCGTAGGTAATTTCTTCTCCAACATACAATTTCGTCCTTATCAATGAGAGCTGATTTCTTATTCATTTTTTCCCCATGAAAAATTCAATCGTGCAAAACTTGCCACAACATTGTTCTACTTAAATTGGGTATACCCTCTTCCTCTTTCACAACTGACACAATTTTATTTAATGTGGGTATTTCTTTTTTAAAATTAAACGAATGCACTATTCTTCAAATTTTACATATTCGGGTATTTCAGTTTTTTCTACCATGAGATAAACTAGGCTCACGCACAGAAACTTTGTCTTCACGCACAGAAACTTTGTCTTCACGCAAAAGTCTGAATATTGTTGTTTTTCCAATGCCAGTCATATGTGAACACATATCAACTGTCTCTTGAACTGTTTTCAACGGATTATGGCATTTCAAATAATTGTACACATTGAGCACAATAGTTTTCGTTGGCAGAAGGTGCAGACCTCTTCACGCGTTTCTTTGAATAAATTCAGGACTCGATGCCATTCCAATGAAACTCAATACTGCAGCGTAAGTACACCTTATGATATACCGATATGATATGACAATAATCATTAGTTAGGCTATCGTTATAATTACATACCATATTTCTCCCCTAATTATATCATTAAGAACACATTAAAATCTATTAAAGTGTCATTTCAAATACAGTACATACTTTCTAGTTCATTTCCCGCCGTAATATTTCAATTATTAGTAATTAATTAGTTAAAATTCAAAAAATGTGATTGATAATGATATTAGCAATTTCTGATAAACAAGGTGATTCACTAGTGGTGGCCAAAATAAACCCACGTATTATTTGATAAAAATTTTAAATTGGGTTTTTTTATACACGGTGGCTCATTAGTGCGAGGAAAGGTAGATATATGTTAAAATATGGGAATGAAAAAAATAAATTTGCAATGAAAGTTGTGCAAATCAATGAGCTGCACATTACATTACCTAATACAGGCTATTTTCTATAAAAGTGCGCATACCAAAGTTATGTTTTTTTAAATAGAACTACCCATTATGTATTACAAATTTGGATTCCTTGGGAAATTTAATGTGACTTTATGAATTATACACAGTGTCTAAAATGAAGGTTTTCGCATTATTTCACTTTTTCCGAAAAAATTAATTTTTAAGAAAATTAAATAATCAGTTATCCAGGAATTTATCCAACTGCGATTTCGCAGTTTTAATATGCATTACACGTGCTAACTACAGCTGGTTGATCACCTTTCCAACCTCGCTTGGTTTTGAGTAATCAAATATTTCAATTGAACTCTCTAAATTCATGGATAATTTGATTTGTTCAAATGGTACCACCCTGATTTTTATGTGCCGTTGAACGTAGAATCTTATAAGCTTTTTAATGATAAGATTGTAGGTATCAACCTCTTACTCAAAAATCTGCAAAAATCCGTTAGAGTTAGATACTTACAACCTGATCATTAGAATGCTTACGAAATTCCACGTTCAACGGCACATAAAAAATTAGGTGGTGCCATTTGAAAAAATCAAGTTATCCATGAATGTAGGGAGTTCAATTTAAGTAATTGATTACTCAAAACTTACTAAGGTTAGAAAGGTGAACAACTAGTTTTAGTTAGCACATGTAATGTATATTAAAGCTACGAAATCGCAGTTGATAAATTCAGGATAACTGAGTTATTTAATTTTTTCGAATCGTCAATTTTTTTGGAAAAATAAAATAATGCGAAAACTTTCCATTTTAGACACTATGTATAATGCATAAAGATCACATTAGTATTTTTTCCTAAATTTTTAAAAAACATAACTTTAGTATGTCGCATTTTTATGGAACACCGTGTATAAACAAAAATAATTTCAAAATTTGCAGCTTATCGATTTGCACAACTGTCATTGCAAAAGTTCTTTCTAACCTCAATATTTTCAGGTATCCCCCTTTCGTGTATTAATGGACCACCCTGTATAAAGTTTTTATCAGGAAAGCTTCGTTAAAACTTACAAGGTGGTAAGCTTACAAAAAATTTAAATTTTTTAGAATACTTCAAAAAACTAGTGACTATAATAAAACCGAAATGTTTGGACAAACCCATGGGTCAAATTCAGTTTATTAGAGTCACTAGTTCTATACTTAAGTGGAAGTAGGTGGAGGTCAATTTGAACATTTAATAAGATGAAATGTGTCAAAATAATTAATTAATGATGAAAGGTTACACATCTTCTACATTTTAAACCATCTTTACGAAAAAGTATCAATACATCGGTACGCCATTGGAATCTGTTAAACATGTTGATTTATTACTTCGTTTCGTTTCTGGACAGACTTTAATTTTTTTAATTTAATTTTTCTTGTAAATTTTAGAATAGTTAAATATTTAAAAAAATTTTCATTTTAAAATCTCTTCAACATTATGTAAAAAAAAGTAACGATATTTTTATGATAATAGTTGAAATGCAATTAATTTAAGCATTACATAATTATAATCAAAAGATTTTTAAACGTAAATGCTTAGTTAATTTATAGTTCAAGTTTTTGAAAAAGTATTATCTTTACAACTTGCAACTTACTTTGATAACAATAATTTATTATACCAACATCAGTATGCTTACAGAACTAAAAAGCCTACTACTAGTAACTCTATAATCAATGCTACTACTGATGCCCTCTTATGCTTTCTTGGTCGATATTGGGACCTTTACTATTTATTGTTTTTATAAATGATTTTTCTCGAATTCAAAACAACACTACTACAATTTTATATGCTAATGATTTAACAATTCTGCTACGTGGGTCAATAATGCACGATATACTTATTGAATCTAAACAATTATGGGTTTTATCAAACCAAATTAATTTAACACTGACAAAACTGTAAAAACTATATTAAGTCTTAAGAATTATTAATCAAACTGCAGATTTTTCCAATAAATTAAATTTTTTTGGGGTTTTTTGTAGATTCTCCTAAGCTACCATGGCAAAGTCCAATAAGGTAATATTGGTTATGCGGAAGATTGCAAAACACATTTTAAAAAATTTGAAAATACTTACTTTTACATGTTTATAATATATACAGGGGTGATCTGCGTAAACCTGTGCATTAAAAGTTTTTTAATATACAAATAAAATCAAAAACTTTGTTACATGGCCATAATCAATTATTTTGTTCTACCTAAAATATTTCCAGACATTCAGCTATACAGGTTGTGCCAAAGTTGCTATCAACTTCCTTATTTTAAATACAAACCAATAACTTTTTTACATGGGTCGATTGGTCATATAATTTGAGTTTATATAACCTAAATTATGTTTATCTTATCCTTAACCGTTTTTGATATGTCATTTTTTTTAAAAAATGGTGTTTGTAATAGTTAACAAAGAAATTTGTATCTCGCAAATCACTTGAGATTATAAAATAAAATTTATGGACCATTTGGTTGGAAATCTAGGCTTACTCTGATGTCTTACTGGTGTTCAATTTTGCACCATATGGTCACGGGCAATTTTCAAATATCACAATCAAAAATCGATTAAGAATCAATTTTTTAAATGGCACCTTCTGTTTTTTACATTATTTGAGAAAAAATTGAAAATTTTATATACCCAATTGACTCTAACGACGTAAAAAGTAGACGGTGCCATTTAAAAAAATTTGAGATATGTCAAAGCGGTTGAAGATAGTGTTAATATAATTAAGGTTATATAAACTTAAATTATATAGACAATCGACCCATGTAAAAGGAATGAAGGTTTATATTTAAAAATAAAAAGTTGATAGCAACTTTTGCTCATATGATATAGCTAAGGTCTGAAAATACTTTAGATAGAACGAAATGATCAATTATAGCCGATTACAAAGTAGTGTTTTTACTAGGCAATTAAATTTTACAATGCTCTACCTATGGATATTAGACAATTGCAATACGTTACTTTTTAAAACTAAAATAAAATGTGTCTTGCAAACAAATGCGTTCTATAGAAGAATACCTAGGTAAGGTTAATAATTTAATAATAGTTACAAATAATTTATTATAATAGTAATTTTGACTTGTGTAAACCGTTTTAGGTAAGTACAAATAAAACATTATTATTATTAAGGTGTTAAGTTTTTATTTTCTCTAAAAATTAATTTGTATAATCCTAAGAGTCTTTTGGTACGTTGCCCTGTTTATCCAAAGCAAGCTGTAAATTGCCTGTAGATATTACTATAATTAATAACCATTCTAATAAATTTAAAAATTGAATTAAGCGGGTAAATTTTATAGTATTTACAGAATACTGCACTCATAAAAGAGCATCATTCTGTAAATTCCGATGATGGTAACTGTAAACTTAATTCCTTAATAAATCAAGAAAGTCGGCTTTCTCCACCTTCCCTTATCTCTGCCGATCACATCTACTAACCATAACCGTTTACCTAAATCACATGAAAACATGTAATTTTTTTAAACAAGAAAATTTTAATAACTGTAACCTTCCAACCAACACCGTTCACCTCCGATCACAATAGTATGGAAAAGTAGCGGCCCCTTTTTGCTTAAACCAAACCCAATAAATGAGGGAATGCAACTTTTATTTATACAGAAAAGGTCTACAATTTGTAACAATACGACTTTGTAATTATTTTTAACCACCTGTAGCTCTAAAATATTTTAAGGGATAATTTTATTCATTGAATAGATGAGGTATAGTGACTTTTATTTATAAGTATACGAGGATATATTGAAAAATTCTTAGCCTACTATAGAACCAAACAAAATTTCAATGTCAAAATATTTTATTACTCAACATATTCTCCTCTTAATTGGATACATTTATTACAGCGAACCTGCAACTTCTCTAGACCTTTCAAAAAAAATGTTTCTTCTTGCTCTGCAAACCAGACCTCCTCAGCTTCTATTACCTCCTTGTTGGAAGAAAATGTACGACCTTTTAAACTTTTTTCAGTTGAGGAAAGAGGTGATAGTCGGACGGAGCCAAATCGGGTGAATAAGGGGGGTGTTCTAGTAATTCAAACCCTAAATCACGAATTTTTGCATGGCAACATGAGATTTGTGTGCAGGGGCGTTGTCCTGCAAAAACAAAACACCTTTGGATAGCTTTCCGCGTCTTTTCTCTTTAATATTTTCCCGTAGAGTGGTCAGTAATGTCGAATAGTAATCTCCAGTTATTGTTCTACCCTTATCCAAAAATCAATCATGATTACTCCATGGCAATCCCAAAAACTGAAGCAAGAACTTTTCCAGCAGATTTTGGACACGAAACTTCTTAGGTCTTGGAGAACCAGAGTGTCGCCATTCCATCGATTGTTGCTTTGTTTCTGGATCGTAGAAATGTACCCAAGTCTCATCCATAGTAACAATTCGGTTTAAGAAGTCTACATCGTTTTCAAATCGAGCACAGATCGAACGCGATGCTTCTACCCTTGCACGCTTTTGGTCAACATTCAAACATTTGGGGATCCATTTTGCAGCAATTTTCTCATGTCCAAATTGACGTGAACCATATGATGAACGCGTTCGTATGAAATATTCAGTGCTTCAGATATCCGTTTTAGCCCAATTCGACGGTCTGATAAAATCATGTCATGAACTGCATCGATATTTTCGGGGACTGACACAGAAACTGGCCTTCCCGATCGGTCATCATCTTCAATGGAAAATTTACCTCTTTTGAAGCTTGCATTCCAATTTTGACGGTCGCATACGAAGGACATTGATCACCAAGGGTATTAAGCATATCTTCGTAAATCTGCTTACCTCTTAACCCTTTTAAATACAGGTACTTGATGATGGCTCGATACTCCAATTTTTCGATTTTCACAATTTCGGTGGTCATCTTTTTCATTTAATTTATTGCGTGACTCTGGTTTACTTTTTGACGTCAAACTTTACACTGACACTTCTAATAAGTTATTGTTCGTTGCTATGGTAACGCAATATTTTGTTTATGCAAGGAACTGGTCTAGGCTAACTAGATATCAATACATCCTCGTACATAGGACGTATCTTTAAAAAAAAACGAAGTTAATGCTTTGATTACTCAAAACGTCAAGCGCAATTGTTATTGTTTTTAACTTATCAAAAAAATTGTATAGCATTTAAACGTCAACTAAATTTATTAAATTATTTCATTGTAAAACATACCTACTCTACGCAAGTAAAGAATTACTACAAACTTTAACTTTAACTTGTATAAATACTGAAAAGGAAAGAAAAAATTGTGCGTGGATGGTACAAAATAGTTATAAGTATTCTTTTCTGTAATTTTTCGCTAAGATAATAGATTTAATTTGACACATTCAAAATAAAATTTCATTTATTGTTTTGATAAATTTACCATTTGTTCAATTTTCAATCGATAAGTGGTTTTTGATAAATTGCTCTTTCGGTCAATTGTTTTTCGATAAATTGTATTTGGTTAATTACGATTCGTTAAATTGCTTTCTATAAATTTGCCGCACGTGTCGTATTAATTATCATTACTACGAGTTGTGATTTTGGTTTATTTGCTAATAAGTACACAATATTTTATTACAAACAGTGCTTTAAAAATGCTTGATTTTATTTCAAGGATTGGTAAAGACTTTTCTGCGCCGGTTCTCAAAACATTGTATTGTATCTTCGTTAGATCCAAGTTGGAATACTGTGCCATTGTATGGAGTCCATATTATGATTCAAATGTATACACGATAGAGAAAGTGCAAAATAAATTTATTCGTTTAGCTGCTTATAAGATGTGTATACCTAAAGAGAAACCAATTACTTTGAAATACGGTGCAACCTCAACCTTACGTAATTAATGGTTAGAGATGTCAGTTTGATCTAATGTTTCTATTTAAATTAATACAATTTATACACAAGGTGGTGCTTTTGAAAACGGGCCACAGGTATCAAAATGAAGCTAAAATTAGTCCGTATAGCTGTTGCTATTAGGAGTCAGCTGAATTTCAAGTTGTTTTCAAAAATTTGTCAATAAAAATAAAAGTAAGTTTGGATAATGAAAGAAAAATAGTATTGGGTTGCCTAAATACCAACATTCCTACGTTTTGACAATAAGGTTAAACGGAAAGTCATTAATAAGCAAATAAAAAACTTTATTCCCAAGGAACAGCTTCGAATGATATTAGAACTAAATTAAATAGGAAGGTTACAATAAATAAACATCAAAATTTACTAATTTTTATTGATGTATTTTCAAAAGACCGTGTAATTCAGCTGATTTCTGATAACAAGCGCTATGCGCAATAATTTTATTGCGTTTTGATACCAAGACCATTTTTGTCACTTTAAAGGGCGAGCAGAAATTCGAAAAAAACCAGTTCACAATGCAAAATCCCTATGACCCGTTTTCAAAAGCACCACAGTGTAGACAGTCTTAAACTTTTAGAACGGGTAAATTTTATTTTCGTCCTTATGAATCAAGTACACGTAGTCTCACCACTTTCAGAATCAAGCACCTCTGTACAACATACAGATTTTATTCCCCTATGTCAAGAGTGTGTTGTTTCGCAAATAAGTTAGTAGATCGGTCACATTTTCCTTTATTTACTTCGTCTTGTAATAGGTTCAAATTTAATTTACAGATTATAAATTTAGTTTCATTAAGTTAATTGTATAAATTACATTGTTCTTCAGTTATTAATAATTTTAATTTATGTTATACATATAAGAGTGTTATTTTAGGATTGCTACTTTTATTTTTGTATATTACTAATAACCTATGTATTACTATTATTAGGTTTTCTTTTATTTAAAAAGGTGTATTACCGTAAATAAATAAATAAACTATTTGTAAATATCCGAATAATATACTGTCTAATTATTAATTTAATTAAATAATTTTCATTCAAAACTGATTTGAAACAAATATTACATGCGATAAAGGTGCAAAAACGAGATTCAAACAGGCATAGTAACGACCACCAGAGACTTATCTAACAGTTTACATAATAGTTATTTATGTATCAGAGCACTAAAGTTTTATTTTTTCATGACTAACGTGTTTTAGTTGCAGAGGCAATATCCGAGGCAAATAAAACACGTGAGGCATGAAAAAGAAATTTAGTGCCGAGGTACATATTATATTTTTTCTAAAATCCCAAAATTTGAACAAAATCTGACAATATTATAACGTCCTTTAAGTAGCAAATGTAATCAGCTGTTTTCTTTTTTCACGTTAAATGTTTCTACCGCGTATGCGCGATTCAAAAATTTACATACATTTTATACATCTCTACCGATAATTTTATAGTAAAAATACACAGACTATTACTAGCACGGCCAGTGGATTTTTCTTTGATAGCATTGTAGCATATTACGTTAAATGATTACATAAATTGGGGAGGATGAGTAATATCATTTATCATCCAGGTTTTATTTAGACATAAAATATCTATAGACATATTATTAAAAACACACAAAATTCTGTAATAATTATTTATTTATTCATACGGTACATTTTCATTATTGTACTGTGATGTAAGTGTATAGCGCCCTAGAAGATCAGTATAAACATGTATAGTGTGGTGATGAAACCGTGTGCAATTGTGGATTGGTTTATCTTCTCAAAGCATTTGCTTCAAGGTTTAGAAAAACCATTAAAACCTAAATATGTCAACCCTTACCCACCTTAGTATTTATATGTGATAATATTGATTAAGTGTGTAAACATTATAGAAGGTTAATAACAACATAAAATAATTTGAATAACTTCACAGTTTCAAAAAAATATTGTTTGGCATGGATCACTGGGTGATTCGAATATTTATGTAATTTGTAATTTCTGTCGTTTTTTGTTGAAAAAAGTGTTATCGTCTCAATTTCTTTTCTCGATATTCTTGAATTCAGTAGGTACAATCATAGGTATACCCCTAATGTGTCTGATGGTGAGAGATTCCTCTTTTTCTTTACAAGCTCTTCCTCTGCTGTTTCTAACTAATTGATTTGAGCAGAAGTGTTACTAGATTTGATGTTGGTGTTGGGAAAACGAATTTAACTGGAGCAACATTTTTGAGAAATAATTGATAAATTTTGGTTTCCCGCTCTAATAATATTGGCCTCAAGATTATAGTTAAAATGTTTGATGACGATTTTTACTGCTTCTGTATCCCTTACCTCATCTTCAGCAAGTCCAATAATTGTTAAATTATTTTCACGAATAATTTTCTCCCGCATTTCTCTAAGCAGAGTTCAGGAGAGATGATTTTAATTTTGATTCTATTTGTTTGAACCTGAACTCAAAGATCATTTGATTTCTTAGTTTTGCATTCCTGAATTTCCACAGTTTGTGATGTAATTACACTTTTTAAATTAGCGATATTTGAATTATAGTCAATAATAGTTTGTTGGAATATATAAGATTAGTCATCATTTGGTTAAAATGAGAAATATTTAAAGTATTCGAAATACAGTTTTTGCAAAACCATTTATTAATTGAATTCTTAAAAGACCCGTCATAGTTATGAATTTTATTTTAAACCAATGTTTCCATGTCACAGCTTTTATAACTAAATCACTGAATCCACATGTACAAATTAATATTCCAAAAGAAAAAGAAAAATTCTGAGTTAAGTATGAGTATCATAATGGTTACTGTAACTAAATAATGTATTAGTAAAAAATAAATAAATAAACAAACAATAAAGTGATCTTTAAACTACAAACTTAATTAGATTTCAACTTCCTGTCTCATTTCAAGTAAGAGTTACAGTCCAATATTATAAACATGCTATAGGCTTAATAAAAAGATTTAGAATTATAATTCCCATCTAAAATGCAAAAATATACTTATGCCGGGTTGCACCAACTTATCGTAATAATTGATGACCAATCGATTGATCAATAATCCTACGATTTTTAAAACTATGGTTGCACAAACAATTTTTAGAGGAAATAATTTTATCTAAATTATCTATCTTAATTTCAAAGGAAACTTTTAAAAACAGCCCCTATTTAGAAATTACGAAGGAAAACGGCTGATTAATTTTGTCAGTAAAAAGTTGATTAATGGACTGTTTTCAATAGTGTAACCATAGTTTCGATTAGATCGGCCGATTCAACGTTAAAGCAACCGAGCATTAATATCTTATTTAAAATAACAAAGTGAATAGCTACTCACGGCATAACCCAGAGCGCTAGAAGAGTAAAAATATTTTACATAAATAGGACATAATTAATTATACCTAATTCTAGATATCATTATCATTTTTTGACATAGTTTCCTTGACGTGTTATGCACGTTTGAAGAATTCTTTTGGTCGCGTCTGTAGTCACTCGTACACTGCGGTTTTCACTTTTTCATTACTTTGGAAATGCTTGCTCCAATTGTCTCTTTAAACTCTCCTAACACACGCTTGGGGCGAAGTCTGGAGAATAATGTGGGTGAATGAGCCAAATATAGATAGTTTGAACCAAGACACGAGCTGTATCAGGTCGAGCGGTGTCATGCTGTAACAACACACCTGAAGTGAGAAGTCCTGGCCATTTACTGCTGATTGCTGGTCGAAGTTGATTTTCGGAATATTTAAATAAGAAGTATTGTTTGCTGTCATGCTCCTGTCCATGTGATGCTCCAAAATTACTTCGTTTACATTCCAAAAGAGAGTCAGCATGATCTCTGAGTTCGGAATTTTTTTGGTTTTGGCGATGAGGTATGGAACCATTCCTTGCTTGCTCTTCTTATTTCTGGTTGATAATAATAAACCCAGGTTTCATTCCCTTAAAGTCTGTCCAGAAACGAAGCGAAGTAATAAATCAACATGTTTAACAGATTCCAATGGCGTACCGATGTATTGATACTTTTTCGAAAAGGGGGTTAATAATGTAGAAGGTGTGTACCCTTTCATCATTAACTAATTATTTTGACACATTTCATCTTATTAAATGTTCAAATTGACCTCCACCTACTTCCATGCAATGGTATAAACTACTGACTGTAATAAACTGAAATTTGACACATGAGTTTGTCTAAACATTTCCGTTTATTATAGTCACTAGTTTTTAAGGTATTCGAAAAAATTTAATTTTTTTTTTAAGTTTACCACCCAGTAACTTTTTAACGAAGCTTTCCTGATAAAAACCTTATATGAAAAACCCAATTTAAATTTTTTATCAAATAATACGTAGGTTTATTTTTGGCCAGCACTAGTGAATCACCTTGTTTATCAGAAATTGCTAATATCATTATCAATCACATTTTAGAAATTTTATTACTAATAATTGAACTAGAAAGTATGTACTGTATTTGAAATGACACTTTAGTAGATTTTAATGTGTTCTTAATGATATAATTAGGGAGAAATGTGGTATGTAATGTAATGGCATTGGAAAAACAACAATATTCAGACTTTTGCGTGAAGACAAAGTTTCTGTGCGTGAGCCTAGTTTATCTCATGGTAGAAAAAAAACTGAAATTGCCGAATATGTGAAAAGTACAATTAGAAGAATAGTGCATTCGTTTTATTTTAAAAAAGAAATACCCACATTAAATAAAATTGTGTCAGTTATGAAAGAGGAAGAGGGTATACCCAATTTAAGTTGAACAATGTTGTGGCAAGTTTTGCACGAATTGAATTTATTATGGGAAAAAATGAATAGAAAATCAGCTCTCATTGATAAGGAAGAAATTGTATGTTGGAGAAGAAATTACCTACGAAATATCTCTAAATTACGTTCTGAATACAAGAAAATTTATTATTTAGACGAAACGTGGGTAAATGAAGGTTATACTGTGGGAAAAATGTGGCAAGACAAAAATGTAACCAGTGGACGACAGGCTTTTTAGAAGAATTATCTACAGGTTTAAGACCTTTTTCAGGAAAAGGGCGACGCTTAATTATTACCATTGTACCTCCAAAATTTTTGTGTTACCCAACTGTTGTCCATAACAAGTTCTTCCGCCTGTGCAATGTTTGTGTCTGTCACTACCCTGTGAGCCTGTCCAGGTCGTTGAGCGTCCATTTATACATTTATTGCAGACACAAACACGAATCTCCATACTTTACTGTCATCCTGCGATGGATTTCTATTGGTTTGACACCTTCACTACTCAAGAAACGAATCGCTGTTCTAATGTGGTGCATGTTTATAGTGGGGTAGCCAACTTGTAACTGATGTTTCTGCTAGTGTATGTGTAAAGAGGTCACTAACACACTTGGTGGTCATTGTGTGAACTGCATGGAACAACCCTGGTATCTATCAGAACAATCCTACAACTTTTCCGGAACTATATGGCATTTTAAGATTTTCATTTGATACACCCTCGTATTACAATACTCGAGTTATAAATTTAGAATTAAAATTTATAAGGAGTACGGAATATCATCCATTTCAACATCAATTTACTTGAGGAAATGAGGCTGTTACGTTTCAAATTAAGATTATAATTCTTACACATATGATTTATCATTAAATTCAGTAATAACACAAAAACAAACAAAAAGTAAACCCAAAAAGGAAATGGGAGAATTTCCAATTTACTATGTTGGTTGACAGCTCCACAATTAAAATGCATAACGATCGTTTAAAAGTAGCTCGTATACTGTCAATATTATTTTGACTACGGAAATGTGAACTGCTGATTTATATGTAAATAAAGGACGTTACGTTATGGTCCCAGTTTAGAATTTCATCAGAAATGAGCCGCAACGGGTTTCAAATCAATGAAGTGGTAATCATTTAATAATTTCATAGCTTTTAACGTTTACAATTTCAATGTACCAAATAAATATTTATGTTATTGATTAATACGCAAACTTAAACGCGTGAAATTTAATTATTAAGGGTAAAGTTACCATTAATTAGATAATAATAAGAATAGGTTGATAATATGAGCTTGTAAGTAAATTTAATTTAGGTTATATATTGTGTGAATGCTGAAAATGTGTGCGGCATATTTCAGTAGTAAACATTTGTGAATTGGATAATGAAGGAAAAGGAAATTAAATTGTACCTACCTTGTTGAATATGTACTTAAATAAGGTTAAAATAAATATATGGACGTTGTAGTTTAAAGCGAGTAATTTAATTTTGTGTATAAACTGTTCATGTAAATTAATTGAACTAATAAGATAAACAAAGTTTTTTAAACATTGAAATTTACAATACATATAACGACGTTTCTTTGTAAAAATAAAACAGTTCTAAATAGTTCATTTTTATAACATTGTTAAAGTTTGATGAACGACTATTAAATAAACTAACACAAAAGATAAATATTTGTTCAATTCAGAATTTTCAACTAACTTAATTACAATTTAAAGTTTTTCTGCTAAGGCATTTTCTTAATTGTAAATACATTTTCTAGAAAGTTAGGGAAAACGTTGTAACGGTGTCGTTCACTTTTTGAGATAGAGGTCGGCAAATTTAAATTTTTTATGTAATGAGACTCGCCGAGATGTGATGCAAAATAGACAGACAGATTTTCTTTTATTTGGTCGAATAACCTCGAATTGATGTTATTAATGAAATGCCATTACATTGAAATTTAAATTAAGTAATAAAATATTTCGAAAACATTAAGAAAGATTTATTTTAAAAACAAGTGTTTAATATTTAAAAATGGTTTCATCATGTAAATTATAAAATCTAAAATAAATTTTGAATGTGCAAATACGTGATCGCTTTCGAACTTTCTCTTAAAGCCAGATGTAGTTCCCCATGTCTTTGAGTGCCAGAATGATACAAAAAGAACTTCCAGTAGTCTATGTAACCTACAAAACTTTAGAGAAAAAACTGACTGAAGGACTTTTTCTGCAGCTGCAGGCGATAGTCAATTGGAAAAGGTCAGCTCTATGAATACTGAAATAAAAAAAAAAAATCTGCCGTGCATCTTTCTACATATGACTTATGACCTCACAACTTATGGGATTGTGTTCCTTTAAATTTAAATTAGCTGAATTTTTAAGAATTTTAAGAAAGGTTGTAAATAATACAGTTTTTAACTTTTAATATTACGTACGTATAAGTTACGAAATCGCAGAAATTTAATAAATCTCTGAAGCAATGGAAAACAGGCGGTTGTCCATTTGAGGAATTATATTCGATGATTCTTGATAACCTAGAAGACACAGGAACGCAGTTGGTAATTACTACTCCTCACAAAAAAACAATGTAAGAAATATTCTCTGTCACAAATAAAATGGAAGGAATTAGTTTTTGGAGAGATGTTTTAAAATACACTGCTTTATGTCCAAAAGGGTTGGACAAAAAGATGTTACTTATTGAAGTTACAAGATCCGGAAAATGGTACACAAGACATTGAAATACAAAATTACGATTCAATATTTAAATCCTAAAACAATAATTGCTAACAAAGTATATATTTTAGTAAGTAGGCTACTATAGACATTCATACAAGTAAAAGCGTCTCTAGATTTTTTGTTAATACTCCAATTGATGAGACTAAATAGACTAAATCTCTAAATTTAAGAAAATGTGTGCCAGAACACTCCAGATTTTTCTTATTTACATCTGTAAGTCCAATTGATATAATCAGAGTAATAATTCGTTGAAAACAAAAAATACTATTGATCTGTGAGGTCATTCTATTAGTCTTATTTAAAATTATAATTTATTGTTCTAATTGCCCCTTCAACTAGCATTAATATTTAATAAATGTACTCTTTGCGGTATATTTCCTGTTTTAATGAAAATTTGGTAAAATTTCACCAATATTTAAATCAGGTAGCACTGCGGACCTCTCTAATCTTAGACCTATTTCTGTGTTACCGGTGTTCAGCATCTTTTTTTAAAAAGTATATAAACTAAATGATTTCAGTTAATTGTTAAGTTCTAAGTAATTTGGTTTTACAGGGAGACGCTCAACAACCGATGCTGGTATTAAACTATTAAGCTTATTCAACACATCTTTGATTCTTGGGAAAACTCGATAGATGCTTTGAGCGTGTTTTGTGTTTCCAACATGAAACTCTAATTATGAAACTACAACACTATGGGATTAGGTATACGACATTACTTGATTAATAAAAATCAAACAATTGATATAAATGGGAAGCATTCTAGAGGATCAATAATAAAATGGGAGTCCCTCAATTCGTTTTTGTTTAGAATAAAAAAAACGTGAAACTGTTTGGAATAATATAAATAATGCTTTGTCTAGAGTTCTAAATTGGTTTCGCGTCAATAATCTACTGTTAAATTGTAAAAACTAATGCATTAAATTCTCAACACCTAAATTTAACAATATACAGTGTCATCTCCAAAGTCCGCACCAAATGGGAAACTTTTCTTCTAGATGGCCATGACTTCAAATCTTGATGCGTTTTAATGGTGAACAACTTTTCCAAATAAAATTTTTGATATTTACAGAAATAAGAGCACTTTACTCTTGACTCAAAATCAAATTTTCGAATGCACCTCGTATATTACGCATTTTTCGCCACATTTTGTTAGTGCATTTTTAGTTTTAGGGGATGCACAAACTTTTATAAAGAATAACTTTTTATCGAAAAACCCATAATAAATAAGTTTCCCATTTGGTGCGGACTTTGGGGATGACGCTGTATAATCTAGAACACATATTAATGACGAAAATTAAATCTTGCGAGCACTCCAATTAGTTACTTTAGATGCCAAAACTACAATGGGGATCATTATAGCCGAATTATTGAACAAGGTGGTTCTGCAGCATTTGCTATAAAAGATTCGAATATTAGAGACGAAGATACAGCATGGTTAGTTTACTTCAGCTACTTTCATAGCGTCATGTCTTACACATTGTCACTCTGGGACATGCAGCTGATGTACAAATAGTATTTGTGTTGCAGAAGAGGGCTGTTCGAGCAATTTATAAATTAATACAGACCGGCAGAGTTCGCACCAAATGGGAAAAATTTTTGTAATTGAGATATCCGAAAATTTCTTTTGGCAAATGAATTCAGCATATCAAATGACAAAAAAGCATTTTTTTGACAAATATCATGTGACCCCTATCATGGCGGCAAATTAAAAAATATCTCTTACACATGCAAAAGTGAGGTTAGATGACAAGATATTGAAAAATGCCTAAGAAAAAAGTTGTTTAGAATTAGATTATACGTATATCTGCAACTTTTCAAAGAAAATAACAACATTTCAAAAATATCAGTTTTCAGGCCATGACAGCGGTCACATGACAATTGTCAAAGTGCTTTTTGTCATTCGATATGCTAATTTCATTTGCCAAAGAAATTTTTAGATATCTCAATTACAAAATTTTTCCCATTTGATGCAAACTCTTTGCCCAGGTCACTGTATGTCTATCACTACCATCTCAATACATATTCAATCATTTTAATATTTGTACATAAATATATCTGGAACAATTAAAAAAAAATAATATTGATTCATAGCATTAAACTGAAATAAAGAGGTAAATTTGCTTTGGTCTAGACAAGACTGCCAATAATACATAAATCATTTAAATGTCCGGTTTATAAGTTTTTATAATAAAATCCATGTAGAATTACAGTTTGTATCTAAAAAAAATTTAAAACTTTTATAAAGCAAAAACTTATTATACAGTTATGGACTATTTAGATGACGAAAATGCATGGGATTAAGCTATTGTAAATAATATTACGTTGTGATTACAATTTCTAGTAGTGTTCATACATGTAGACGTTAAGAAAGTGATAAACATTTATCCCATTATTGTTTTCGTCGGACGTCCTCAGCTCTACGTGGAAAAATGCTGGTACAAGATTTGTTGTTGGTGTTAGAGCGTCATAGAGCACAGAAAGCTCGTCCATAGCGGAAATTTGGTTTAAGTTTTTGTAGCAGAAGAACCACTCAAGCGTTTTCACCTCAACACTGAACAGCAACTCCGGAATTAGTGTTGCGAATAACATAAACTGTTCAATCATAATAAATGTTAATATTTCTAATATAATTAAAGCCCATGTCTACAATTTTTTTTTGAAAATGTCCAAATTTTATGTATTAAAACAAAACAGTCAGGTAGGTATTGCTTTGCAGACTTACCCACTCGGATGCTGTAATAGCTCACCTTCCGGACTTACATTAATATTGTAGGCGAACATCTACCAAGCAGTATAAAATAAAAAGTTTGTAAGCAAAGTTTTGATGGGGTTTAATATCTTTTAATTTAGAATGTTGCTATTATGTGTATGGATGCAGAACTGGTAAAGTTGCATAAGATGAAAATTAATGGCATACCAAAGACAAATACTAAACATTTGTCTTTGTGTCCTTCCCAACTATACATAAGAAAATTCTTATTTGTTGTACACAGAACTGTTCAGCTTGTTGGGGTAAACACTATTTTTGGAAATATTTTGCAAGTGTGTTGGACGATAGTGGAACTGGTCTTACAAGATTAAAAGAGAGGCATGTGAGATAGAAATCAAGTTTAGTGGTGGAAAGTTGCGTTGAAGATTTGGAAATGGAGAGAATAGAAAGAACTAATGGAAATGCAAAAAAAAATATTGGAAGTAGAGATTGGGACTACAGAAAGAGATGTTAGGTTATGAAGTGAATGAGAAATCCTTTGGTTAGATTGCACTCGTGAAGTACAGAATGTTTGCCTTCTTCAATCTTTGACGATGACATCGATTGTTTTCTAACAGCTTTGTTGGTCGATAATCTAGAACAATTCCAAACTGAAGTAGCGACTTAAGTGGCCGAGTATCTTTTTAAAATAAGAAATTAGGCTTATATTTCTATTTTTGACTGTCACTGGAGCTAATATTAGGTATTTATTTTTTAAATTCTCTATTCATTTTTCGTCGAAAAAAAGTAATAACATTTTATGGTACTAAAATGAACGGTCTTGAAGATATTTGCTTCTAAACAAAGTCTGCAAGTACTGACATATTCAAATTATTATGTGCAGTGCAAGATTTGCTCGTCAGCGTTTTGCTAGACAATTTGCTCCAATCTATACTATTAATTTCTATATTTAATAATCTATATTTAATTTTAGTTATGGCTTGATTTTAGCTATAGAGGGTGAAAGTAGCGTAAATTTTTTTGTATCCTCGTGACCGAAAAAATAGAGCTAAACGGGTGGCTTCCAAGGTTAAGCCATAGCTGTGACATCTAACAATGTAATTTAAATGCGTAGCTTCTTATTTTTAGAAGCGATTTTTTGTTGTCTAGGTTGCGCGGCAGCCAATATCTCGGAAAAATGAAAACGCATGCGTTTCCCTGTTGCAGTAACTGTTTCTATTTGCAAAAAATTGACGTCGTTAAAAATATTGTATGAGACACGTGTGTGAAGGGCTTTAGCTTCACACACTTTTATCATAAATAACTATTTGATGTTTGTCAAATTTATGAACATTTGCCAATTGATATGACAAATATTACAAATATTTATACGTCAATTGTATGGTTTTGGTCCAACAAAAAAATTACGACTGACGAAAAGAACATATAACCATTTAAAAAAAGTAATGCCCATCCAGTTACTTGTTGAGGACGAGTTTACATCACTAACATTTGGATGCTCACAAAGAAGTTCCTTCAGCACTTATTGCTACAGACTATGGATGAGAACTGAATGACGAAGCTAAGTTAAACGTTTTGAAGGCTCTCAGTTGCCGGAATAGATTCAGATGTAGATGTTAAGCCCGCTACTGACTATGCGTTGATGCGTCGATTTGATGCAATGATGCTGAAATCTTTGCATAGTGAGGATAATGCGATTCGTCGATACGATGCGCTGTGCGGCGATTCCGAGAGAAGTCGGTTTTGGGCGAATCATCAAAGGAAATATCACGAACTGACGAATCGGTTTTCGTAACTCATTCGTAGTTGATTTGATGATTTGACGGTGCGTAGATATGCGTGTTGATTCTTGTTGTATAAAGTATTTGAATACATTTGTAGAGATTATTTGAAGTCAGTAGAAAAGTAACTGCCACAGAGAACACAACTTGAAGATGCAGTGGAACGAAGACACCGGTTTTCACATTTGTGAAAAAATACAGTTACACCCTTGTTTGTGGAATCCAAGTGACAAAACAAAAAAATCGAAATAAGGTGCATGATGCATTCAAAAGTATTGCTGAAGAAATGGCTGTTGATAACATCGAAGAATTAAAAAGAAAAAGAAAATCTCTTTCAAACATATCGAAACTACAGAAGAAAGGTTTTCTGTAGTCAAAAATCTGGAGCAGGGTTTGACGACATATATAAACCTACATGGCCGCCATACTCAGTTTTAGATGATTTTTACACGGAATATATAGTCCCTAAGGGAACATTTGATACACTAGTAAGTAAAACAACTTGTAGAAATTGGTTTCAGGTTATGTTGGATATGTACTTATAAGTAACCATAATTATAGTTAATCCAACAAGAAGTTCTACATAAGGCAATGTAATTTTAAATGTAGTAGAAAATGGAAAACTATTGTTCATTCTGCCATGAAACTTGTCCTGCTGTCGAAAAATAGTTTGCAAATTCTACACAGATTTTTCTGCATCAGTGCAGAGATCGTCTAGGAATCTTTTTCAATGATTTAAATGACGTCAGCCCTTTGTTATCGCTTCTCCATGATCCAGCAAGAAAATTACCCGTCCACCTCTCCGTCAAATGTCCCAATTGGTGTGTAACTTTTTCGTTGAGGTCTTACTCCTCGCAAAAATTATGCAAAGTACACAAGTTTTCACAATTAGACTTACTCTTTCTGGACTGAGCATAATGGGTGTTCTGAAAACGCGAAATACGGATGCCATAATTCGAAAACATTTTCAATCACCCTACTTGCTCTGGACATGATCCTATAATTAAATACTCGTTTGAGGATCCTTTATCATGAATTCCCGGGTAAGGCACCATTATGTTACCTGTCAAAGGAAACGCATTGTCACCTACTATTACATATGGTAGTACTTTATCAGTATTTGTTACAACATCATCAGAGGGAAAATTGATTGTTCCCATTTCCATATGCTGGGACAGCTTGCAATTGGAAAATACTCCTCCATCAGACATTCTACCGGGTGATCCAATGTTGGCATATGTTACACAGTAATCGGCGTCACATAAGGCCATTAAATTTATGCTAAAATGTCGATTTATAGTTGAAGTATTCACTGCCACTATTTACGGGTGCTTGTAGAATCACATGTTTTCCGTCAATAGCACCGCAACAGTGGGGAAAGTTCCAACGTTCCTCAAATGTTTCTGCTGTTTTTCTCCATTCTTCAGGTGATTGTGGAGTCTGAAACAATACTAGTTACATTTATTTCAGGATAATTTAGATACCAATGAAGAGGAAAAAACAGTGAAGATGAAGCAGACAATGACGCATTACAAACAGATTCGAATGAAAATGAAGATGCTGATAAACGTTCTAATCTTCATGAAGAGTAAGATTTCTTCCGTATGGTTTTTAGGCGAATGTATCTATTAATTTTATCTATTAGAAAGCGCCGCATCAACGAGACAACCACTCCAACAAACTACTGTGAAACGACCGCGGAAAGAGCAAGATCGTGCAGATATGGCATTTAAAGAGCTCATCGCAATACCAAGGACCAAATCGCTAAAAGAAATGCCGCCAGTATGGGAAGAGATGAGTGTACCGTTTATAGTGAACTCCTTGCTATAAAATTACGAAAGCTGGATGAACGAACTCAACGGTTGGCTATGCACCGAATTGACACCGTCATGTTTAATCTGAGTTTCGATTCACTACCGTTACCAACACCCAGATCTCACTCTTCCAACACTACTCCAACATCTTCCTTCTCCTAGTTCTACCTATTCTCAATATTCTCCTCAACCGTCGCAGACATCCACTGTTTATGAACAATCGTATAGTAATTATACTCCTCTATTACCTGATTCCCCAGTATCTAATGAAGTTCCCCAGCCGCAGTTTTTTAATCTGTAAATGTGATCACTTTAATTTTTCCGTACTATTTTTTTCATTTTGTGAGCATATAAATGAAGTTTTTATTCTATGTTTTTTTACTTTTCATTTTTTAATTGTAAACACATTTTGTTTAAACCGTTCTTGCGTATTTACTTACATACTAACAATAAATAACAAACTAACACTTATACTTGCCTTTTTAAATATTGAGATAGTGCAATATCAAGTGCCTGGCACACTTCTGGCACTATCACAGATATTCTTTGGGGAGAAATTTTAAAGAGAAAACTTAAGCTTTGGTAGGAGTCGCCCGATGCTAAATATCTTAACGCAATAGCTAGTCTTTCTTTGGCTGGTATTGCAAATCTAAAGGATGTGTCCTTTTCTGTATTTGGGGCCAATTTTATTCAACAGCAACTCAAAGTCTTCATAACTGATCCTGCAGAAGTTATGAAATTTTCCAGTGGGTTCCTTGAGCATATCCACGATCATGTTTGCACAGTTATACCTACAAATAACAACATAATCGAGTGGACCTAATTTGACTAATTCTGATTGCATTGCAAGTACAAATAATGTTACTTACCGAGATCTGCTCTTATAAAGAGTCTGCGTCCACCACCTTTTTTTCTTCTTATTTTTTTTATTTGAAAGTAAAATGACCACATAACATGCATGTGCTGCAGCAAGCAAAAGCAGATCTTCCTCTAAATCCATTTGAGCACTGACTGAAGTTTTCACGTCGCACAATAGTCGAATTTTCAAACGCACTATCAAAGTTCATCAACGCATTATGAGTACGATGCAATGCATCGGTTCGTCGTTGCTCTCGGTAGCACGAAATGCATCATCGAAACGCAACACCGAATCGCATCAACGCATAGTCAGTAGCGGGCTTTAGAGGATGAGATGAATGATTTTTAGTGTGAGAGAGGTGAAAACGATGATGGAGAAGAATTTTTTGCTGACTGTGTGAGAAACAATAACATGTAATTACAGCATACAAAGCAGTTGTTATTTGTAACTTTTTCTAGTGAAAACATTAATAAATTATTCAACATATTTCTCACATTGTATTTTTTGTCTTTTTTTATTTGTAACAAATTGAATGGTCAGGTAGAATCCCGACAATGACTACCCTGTCATATCATTTGGTTGGCTGGACGACACGACATTTTAGATTATAATTCTTTGGTTATAACTGTTTTCGTTGATAACAGACAAAATCCGGCTCTAACTCTTTTAGTAGTATTTGGAAACTCGGAACCACATTAATGGCAGATCATTCAAGTATCCCACATTTTTAAATTTTTGAATAAACGATTCCATTTTGTTAAGCAGCAAGGCACTCACTTTAGAACTACATTACTGTATTAATTGCACAGCGAATAGTCATTGTGCCGTATTAAATGTTTCATCAGCAAAATTCTATATTATAAGATATATGTTCATTTCGTATACAACCAGGAATCAATTTTATTCTTTATTGATGTAACTCCAATAACGTTATACAAAATCGAGAAAAAGGTACAAATAGTTTTGTCAATTATTCACGTTTTTAATTAATTTACTCATAGAATGAAAACAATGATAATAATATAATGTTTAGTTTAAGTAGAAATACTTGCCTAAATACCCAAAATAATATTAATTTTGTATTGAGTAAGTGTTAATTGTACCGTAAAATTTAATACTACAAACATTGTTATAGCTGAAAATTTAATTATGTAGCAGTACAAATAATAAATTGGCAAAGGAGAGGTTGTTAGAATTGAATATTCGGTAATCGTTGCTTTAGTATCAATCTGAACCGTAACGTCTAGTTGTTATTCTATCAGCTCCCCGAATCTGAACAGTAATGACAGCCTTTGCGTCTGCAATCACAGTTGATGGCTAATTGCACCTTTCAGCAATGAAATTCAAACACTCTGATTAAAAGCACTAAAAAGCCGTTACATTTGAAATGCTGTAATAATTTAAATTTACGATAAAACATTGCCTTTATTTACTCTCTACTTATTTTTAATTTAACGACGGATCATGCTTAAAAATTGTTAACACTAATGTTTATTTAATTGAGAATAAAATAAATTGTCCATCCAATTTTCATTATATCTTTTCGTTGTTTCAGAATTTTTAGACTTCTTGAAAAGTTTGGTAAAAATGTGATGGTGAATATTTATTCGGGTACTCGCTTTCTTCTTCATCTTCATAATCATTATATTCTTCGTCTGTGTCGTATATCATTTTCATATTATCTTGCAAATATTGTCCTGATATTGTTGTTGCGTGTAGTAGGGGTTATACAATTGCTTTAATATTGTTATTAAGACTTGTTCATTTTGTGGCCCAGTTGATGAATATGTTTCGTAAAAACTCCATTTTGCGTAATTCCTTGATTGTACATCAAATAAGCGAGCTAAAACACATAAACTTTTATACCCCTTTAAGTTTAAAATTGGTAATTACCTGAAACGTAGAAAGTTGAAGAATACTAAGTATTATACTATTCATTTCGAAAAAAGACTAACGATTCTTAAACAATGGATTACTATTATATATTGGCTTAAAATTGAATGTGTAATTAAATTAGAACTGTTTGATTTTGAAAATCAACATTGATTAGTAATAAAAAACACAAACTAATTTTGCAAGTAAGATGATTTTTACCGACAAAATAGTAATTTTACACTAAATCAAAATCTTATAGTTTATGGTTTTAAACCAATTTAACGTACGTCAACAGTAAATTTCATCAATTATCTTTCATTACAATGCAAAGTGCTTATAGCTGTCATACAGTGATAGCTCGATTTATATGTAATATCGGACTCCGTTTTTTCAGTGCCGATCTATGTTTTCGACAGTTAATTTCCTTTCAAAAACTCTTTCGAATATTTAAGAACCCATTTATTAAATGCGTTGAATGGAAAGTGGTACCATAGCATAACGTAGATTTAAAACAATGATTATTAGTAGATTAAAATTAAAACGTTTAAAATTTGTATCTAAATATTTGGTAAGTGACTATAGATCAATTAGACGATTCTGCACATTATCTTCAGTTCGCTTTTTAATTTAAAATTCGCCGACCAGCTTCCGTTTTTTCATAGCACGGTTATCCGAACTTGTTGAATAGATATAAGTACTTTAGAACGTTATACTCGAATTTTTTTGTAATAAATTGTAAATAGATAAGAAACACACAAAAGGTTTAAAACTGTTTTCTTAATGCTTTTACTTTCATTCGTGTTTTATTACGTCTTTAATAACATAAGATTGTTAAGCATTAATGTATTCTGTAAAATAGAATGTTTGATTGTATGCAGTAAATTTATCTTTTGTTCGAGTGAATTACTATGTTACGCTACAAACAATTTTACAGACGTAATAAAAACATGTTACTTCATTAATTAAATGCTGATTACAAGTGTATAATAAAAGTGCAGTGAAGGCACTTAAATTTAATTACTCGGGTATAATCTAATTTGCAATAAATTCCACACTACCTGTTATAGCGTAAACTAATTTCACTAAAATAGAAACATGAAGATCCGGTGTATTGAAACTTACGAGTATTTGCAACTTTGTCTTTGTTTCAGAATTGATTTCAAATTATAAAGCCGTAAAAAAATTTAAAATACTTATGATTATTGCAGTAAACTTGCCAAATCAATGTTTTTATGATTGGTTTAAAACACTGATTTTTCCACACAATACCAACACTACCGTTTATCCAATTTGTAACGTTTCTGCCTTTGTGCCTTTTGGTAAGCTTCGTTAGAGAATTAAATTGCAGGGTTCAAAGAAATTTTTATTTTGAACAGCTACAAATATGAAAATGGTTCAACAATTCAAGAACAATTAAATAAATGAACTGAAGCAATACAAACAAGAACAAACAATTATTATACGAAAGGAATTTTTAATTAGTTAAAAACAAACCCGGGTTTTACATTCTACTGATTTACAGAAAGAAAATTATTGAGTTTTTCAAACACAGTAATGCATTTTATGCTGTTAGATAATATTAAAATTTTAATTCAAATGTCTAATTGTATTGAATTTATTAATTCCTTTTGTATTAAACTTTCTGTTCACAATACTTTCCCGAATATTATAATATATTATAGATTTATACATAGAATAATCTAAACACATACTTTAGGATAAAAGGGAATGGATTAATACACGATACTTCATATTGGTCGACAACTTAACAATTCTTTAGCACGTGTTATTATCTGTCTTTGAATAGTAAATCTGTTTATTGTTTTTTTTATAACAAAAATTAGAATTGAAGAAAATTTTGACAACTAAGCTAAAAAAGTATTTTAGATTAGGAAAACATCCACAAACTGGCATGTATAAAATGTTATGAGTTTCACATTTATTTATTGTAAATTCTTCATTTGCGAAAGAAACATTAAATTTTTGAGTAGTGAATATCATTTTCAACTTTAAATTAAATTGACTAAAGCTTTCAATTTTAAATCTTCATATCAAGAAATGTCATTCTGTGGACGTGGCTAAAGTTCCAGTACGCTTTCATAGGCTACCCTAATTGTTTTTTTATTAATTTTTTGTTATCTATATTAAGTGGAGTAGTAATTGTCATGTGGTCTAATTCTTAGGATACCGTGACGAAATCAGATTAATGACTTTAAACTCAAACTACTACGTCTAAATATAATAAACTAGTAACTAAAACCCATTTGAAACTGGGCCTAATCGATCTCCAAAATGGTTCAGTGGTTTTGGAGGAGAAGACAAACATACAGACAGACACACAGACAAACCGGGCCACGATTTTATGTGTGTAGATTAAATTCTGTCTACGTCGATTTTTCGGTCAGCTACCAGATCATCGATAGTTCAGTAACCGGACAATACATTCTAATCTAAATAACCTATCCTGGTTTCTAGAAAAGCAATTCTCTTGATTACTCAGATTAATTTGAAGAAAGTGAAACATGTATTTTTATAGTTTCTTAGAAAATCTACGGCTCTTACAAATTTTGACAAAGAATACCAATGTTCCCGCTCAAAAAAAGTACAATCACTTTAATAAATGAAGTACTCCGTATTAAAAATGATTAAAGAACACGTGTATTGAAACAAGAAAACAAATAAAAAATTAGGAAAAAATATTGAAATAGGTATATAAAATGTTAGAATAATTTTGATTATGAATTATTTTAAATAATTCATAGATTAAATCGTTAATGTTCATAATCAATAAATGTCTCTTTAATTATTAAAACATTTATAATTAGGAGCCAAAAAAAAGTTCGATGTAATAATAATCAAATGTTTGAGGAATATTTGCATGTAAAAATTTCGCGCAACATTGATGGTTTTATAAAAATATATCTAAATTGTACTGTGTATATTGTAAGACGATGGATAGTGTTTAAATAGCTATTTATGTAACCGGTGAAAAACCTATAATTTTGTAGGTCCGTGAAGACAACTAGTAATCTATATTTAAAAAGTTATTAACAAAAACAAATGGGTATGGCGACCCGTAGCCACGTGGCTGTACCCTCTTCATCAATTCGATTATTTTATCACATTATAATTGAGTGCGAATTTTGTGCTATTTATTGCTGAAAATTAAAGATTTTGCGTTAGTGTTGTAACGGTTGAGGTTTACAAATAAACAACGGCTGTAAATGAAAAAAAAAATAATAAAGAAATACGGATCAGTGTAGCGTATTAGGTTGGTAGAAAATATGTTATTTAGGTAGAACAGCAGCTTCCCGGGGTCGTCGTAGAGTGGGGGTCCTTAAGGAGTTCAAATAAATTAAACCGCTGTCGTAACAAGGCGCCACCTGCTGGATAAAAGAGACAAATAAAACCGCCCAACAAGAGATCAAAGGGTTTTACTTAATCCTAGATACACTAGATCGAACAAATTGACACAATAATTTATCATAAAACGAAAACAGACAATTAAAAAATTTCTATAGTAACAGGAGAGTGAGAAAGAAAGAGACTGTCGGATGTCATTACGTAATTTAGCAGTAGTCTCGTTTAAATAATGAGCAATGTATACGAATAACGCAACAGATTTACAGGTAAGCTTTAGCAACACAAATCGTAGGGTTATCGTTTCAAATAAGGATTATCTGATAGGAACACTCAGTGTACATATATCATTTACACGGCAATTTTCTGGTCAAACATGCAACGACACTGACGTTTAAACTAACTTATCTAACGAGGTAAGTACCTCCCGCAAACCCAAAAAGCCTTTTGACTACGGGACAACCGTTTAAATTGAAGCGCACAAGCCTGTATTAAGCTAATTATAATCTCTCGGTTGTTGAGTATACCACCGAATAGGGTTTTAATCAAAACTTAAGATCAAAGCCATTTTACGTCGTATGTACATGAGCTTCACACGCATTACCAATAAATAAGATATTTAAACACTAAGACTTAGCTGTATTAGGTGACCGAAATCCCGAGAGTAGGATTTTTTAGCTAGCGACAAAATCGACAGTCCTTTAATTTGTGTAACCACAGGATTCTTCTTGAGAAAGGTGCTCAAAGAAAACTAGAAAGCGTTAGGTTCCCTTGTTTAAGCCATAAAGCATAGCCACCCCTTGTTTGGTAAACGTGGTACCCACCGATTGGTTGCACTGTCTGATGTCGCTAACCGTGGCGGGGTACTTAGTCGAAAAGAGAGGTCCTAATCGGCCACTCGAAAACCCCAGAAAGTTATCCAGAACAAAACGCAGAAGAAATGTAACGGAACGTAAAGTCTTGAAAAATTCCCCGTGGCATTTAAAATTTGTACAAAAAAAAAAAGAGAAAAGAACGGGTACTTACGGTAGGTTGCGCGCCAAATACGACTTTTGTCGCAACGTATTAATCGCGACCTACGTTTTTTAGATTTATATTCCGTCTAACATATAACTCACGACACACGTTTTTCTCGGTTTATAAAATAAAACCGTAACAGAATTCCCCTAGCAAGAGGATACGCTGGGAGCAACTAGTAGCGACAAAGCAAAATATTGTATTTAGAAAGAAGGAGAGTTAGAAAGAAACAAAGAGTAGGGTCCGTAGTTCAGGATGGTCACCGACAAGGTCAAAATATCCTAAAAGTCGCCAAATAGCGGATTGATAATTCTTCAAGACAAACTATAAATTAAGAAAAGAACAGAACCATCAGTAAATAGGATTCTAGTGAGGAAAGTCACCCAAATGGCGGAATGCTTGGTACAAGACAGAAAGCCACCAGATCCTTCAGATACAACCAGGCGAAACCCAAACCAAAACCACAGAGAAAGAGAAAGACTTAACAAAGACACAGAAAACAAAATTAAGGCCAAAGCCAAGGATCAAAAAAATCCTAAAAAAATATAGTAAGCAATACTAACTCCAAAGCAACCCACCCTGAATAAAATAAAAAAAACCCAGTTAGAGAAAAAAGAACAAACAAGAACCAGCACAAACAAAGGACGAATAAAACAACACACAACATAAAGGTTGACCATCCCTATGTCAAAATGCCCAACCAACTTCCCTAAGCAAAAAGTAGGTGATTTACATAAAAGTAGTGTAGAGAAGAAATCAGGATTTTGCTTTGTTAGCTAACTTCATAGATAAAGAGTAAGAGCAAAGGTGTGGTTTCTGAAAAGTCGCATTAAGCGGATGATGAGATTTCAAGCAAAAACGAAGCCCTACTACTAGCCAACCAGAAAGTAAATAAATCACCGACATGTATCCGGATTACGACCAACAAATCACAAAAAAGAAAAATCAGTTTAGCAGCAAACTCCAGAGAAAAACGAAGCCGATCAGAAAACCAAAACTACAACCCCAGAAGAGAAAAAAAAGAATAGAAAAAGACAGTTCCTTAATTTGTGTAACCACAGGATTCTTGTTGGGAAAGGTGTTAGAAGAGAACTGGAAGGCGTTAGGCTACTTTGTTTAAGCAATAAAGCATAACTATCTCTTATCTGGTAGACGTGGTACCCACCGATTGCTTGCAGCTGTCTGATGTCGGTAACCGTGGCGCGGTACTTAGTTGAAAAGGGAGGTCTTAATCAGCCACTGAACACTCCAGGAAGTTATCTAAAACAAAACGCAGAAAAACGTAACGGAGCGTAACATCTAGAAAATTCCACGTGGTATTTCAAATTTGTACAAAGAAAAAGAAAAAGAACGGATACTTGCGGTAGGTTTAGACGAATATAACTTAACCAATTGTTATTGGAAATCTTTTAACACATTTAAACTATATGTGTAATTTTAATTAACGATTAACGCTAAACGCTACCCGTTAGCAACAAAAAGAACGTAAAAGACAAAATGTCGGCCTTCTTCTCGAAAATCTAAATCGATATTTTTTCAACCAATCGAAAATTTGCAAAATGCGCGCCAAATACGACTTTCGTCGCAACGTATTAATCGCGACCTACGTTTTCTAGATTTATATTCCGTGTAACATATTGCTCACGACGTTTTTCTCGGTTTATAAAATAAAACCGTAACAGTGTATTTAAAGTTGTTAACAAAATAAATTGATATGACAGACTTTGAGTAGCCATATGAACAATATATCATTTTTGTCATGGTATAGTTGTGTGCTAATTTTTTGATATTTGTTGCTAATAGTTACAAGTTTCGTATTAATATACTACTTAAAAAGTTATTAACAATTTACAAAAACTGTCACAAGTTACACTTTTAGATTTTTTACTTTTTGCATCGGGGTGTTTTGCGAAAAATTAAGGATCCTACGAAACGCAATTGTCTCCATCACCGTATTTCGCAAAACCTAAGCAGCTTCATGTTATTTTATTATGCTCTCATGAAAACGGTTGCATTGATTTGTATGCGTACCATGTTTTTAAAGTGTCACAATAGCCCAACCCAACTTAAAGATGAATAATTAACAGATAATGCAATGGCAAAATAAAAAATGAAAATTCCAGAATCAATGGGGTATCATGCAAATCATTTCATTAGTTTATGTTTGAGATTTTGGTTTCCACCTGCAATGTAAATGCAAAACCAGCCATGACTAGTTTTAAAACTTTCAAAAGGTTGCGCGGTGGCAGTCATGAACTTTTAGTTTTCAGATTTTGTGCTGTGGGACCCCCAGCCTAACTTTCACTACAGTGACACTTTTTCGCTATGGGAAACCACTACAAAAAATCCTACTTTCGTATCGATAAGTAAAAATGTATTTTTATATTCCGGTACCGGTATAGTTCCTCCTTCGTTTTAATCAGGATATTTGTTTTACCTTCTTTTAGGAAGGGCAATCAAACACAAAACTTAATGTGCAATCTAGGGCCACTTTTATGTTCTATGGGAGAACAAAATAAAGAACACACATCAGTAACAGTATAAATAAATGATGAACAAACAAAACATGGAACGAATATGATTAGAAGTATAAACAAGGTTACGAGGAATATAATTAAAATTCTTTTTGTTTAGATTATCATTCCACAGTTATTAAAGAAGGAAATTGCGATCACTTACATTTCGTTTAGAGTTCGTGGATAAAACCAGGATATTTTTTTCACTACACAGAATTTTTGCATTAATTAATTTATTTATTTAGATCGTTTTAATTTATAATTATAGATGTTTTTAATTTATAATTTGTTTTCAACAGATATAGTTTGTGTAACTTACACCCTGATGTATTTTATACTTATACGCATTAATGTAGGGTTTTATAGGTGATTGCCATAGTATGAAAATTCCATTTTAATCCTTGTAGTTAAATTGTTGCATCAAAATTGATGGAAATTTATTATCCACTTAATTTATGTCATTTCAGCTTATATTCGCTTTTTATGATTAATTTATAATTACTGATTTTCATTATTTTTCTTTCTCATTTTGTAGAAAAATTAGTATTTACTTCTTCAACCACCAACGACTGGTACTTACTTTTCGAAGATTATTTTTATTAAAACAGTATTGTCGGGAAATAACAACGTATGTAAGGCAATTCTGTAGGAGTACAATTTGTGGATGTACACAGTAATAAATGAAGTGCATCTGGCAAAACGGTTATCCACTTTTCAACAGCAAGATTTCGAGTTTTCAGCGGCAAATTTATATTTTTTCAGACAATGCCATTATATCTCTCCATCTGATCATACCTTCTGGACTATAGAGTATCGTATTTGAAATAAAAATAACGTTTCACGGTCTAAAGGAATGTATGCAGTCAAACCAAAAATTAAGAATAACTGATTCAAGCGCTCAATTACTGTAGCAGAATTCATATTTAAACCTGAAATGGAAATCGAAATCTTGAATATTTGTCATTAATAACTAGAAGATATTTATTTCTTGAAGAACTAGTAACTGGTCTCTTATGGGCAAATTCCTGAGACCTGAGAGATTTGACTGTGATTTGAATTTCACAATTGCCGCTAAAGAATAGAATCATTGGTTGAAGACGTTTGAAATTTTTTTGGAAACGACAGGGTCTAAAAAAGAATTGGAAGATGAAGCTAAGTTTAAACTGGTTTTTAATTATATTTCACATTCAGTTTATGAATAGTCTATAGCCTGAAGTGTAAAGACAGTTTAATCCGGTAAATAAACAAACTGACATGATAACGTGTGACTATGAAAAGTAATAATATAACAATAACAACAATAATTTGTAATCTTATAACAGCGGGTTTGACCCCTTGGATTTAAATTTTAATAGAATCCAACATCTTATTCTTTTTTACAAACCAACATGTGAATCAGCATGTTGTTACGTTCGAAAAAACGCTACATAAATTGGGGTGGGTAGCATAGCAGTGTTCGGGAGAAATCTGCTTTCATGAATTAACCTGGGTCAAATCGAAGGTAACTAGGTCGTCAATTATTAAGAAATTCCTCAACATTCAAATGGCGCCAAACATAGATGACGTTGTGAAGAATTTCCAGCTTTCATTTATCAGAAACCGAACCTGTAGAGAGGGCACTTTCTAAGACCTACAAGTACTTCAATAAACATGCAAAATTAACAAAACTTTACAACAAAAAATTTACATAACTTATTGCATTTGGAGCCAAATCTGCTGATTGGGGTGGCCACAAAATAGGATTTCAATCCAGCGTCTTCCATAAGTGTCGTTTAAAAAGTTTCTTATTGTATTTGTCAAATGTGCCAGAGCACCATCCATTTGCCACTAAGGGTTCAATAATATTAAGCCTCTCAATTGCTGGAATTATGTACGCTTTATTGTATCTTTTATCGGTAAGTTGTTGATGATTTGAAATTTTATAGGGTTTATAATTAAATTCTTTTAGGGTTATGTATACCAAGCTTATACAAAATCTCAAAATATTTAGCCACATCTAAAAGTGATCTTGTAGGCCGTTCTTCAACATAACAGAGGATATTTATTTTCATTTCTTCGGTTAAAATATGATTGGTTTTGTTTCTTTCCACAACACTACCATCTCTTCTAAATTTGTTAAAAATATTGAGAATGGTTTTCGCACAAGGTAGGCCTTTCAGGGTAGGGGACTGAAAAGATTTCCCAAACGTTTCTCAAGCTACGATTTTGTTGGTACCACATAAGCACTGTCACTTTTCTTCATTATTATACCTGTTCATTATGTATTTCACTAGTAATTAAATAATAAAAGCTCAATAGTAAAAACAAGTTGACACAAAATAATTGTAATATTGACCCTTGCATATCTGATATGAACAATGCTATGACATTTTTCTTTTGTAATTACACATAGAACATAGAATGTGTAATTAAAAAAAGAAGAACCCGGTATACTATTTTATCCTCAAGCGGGACAATAATGCGTTGAATCTGTGTACATACGACGCTTTTGTTTTGCTACATGCGTTGCGTTTCGTTTTGACAATGACAGTTGGGAAATAGGAATGTCATGCACATGAACACTACCGGTTTGTGTTAAACGCCGTAGGGGTAGCCGACTAGTAATATTGGTTAATAATTTCGTTATTTCGTTTTTTTTGAGTCATTTTTATTAGATAATTCACTTATTCAATAATAGGTTTAAATACTGATAAACAAATCGTGATTTTTAATTCTATAAATGCTTTCAATGAGAGTATATTTTGACTTGGTCTAACCTACCATGGATATTTCAACTCCTAGAATTTGAAGTATTTCAACTACAACTAGAAAAAACTTTAACGGTTTCTATAGAAATACACAAAGTTTGAAGATAAAGTTAATTTAGTGAAACTTTTGTTTAAACAATGTTGTGATATTTTCAACTCCTTTTTAAGTACTGTTTAGAGCGTATAAACAATAAGTAACACAAAAACGATAAAAATGCAATTTTGCGTTTTTTTAATTGAATGTTTAAACTGTTCAAAAATACTTTGTTTATCATACAAATGGTAAAAATTATCGTTATTCTTTAAAAATTAGTTTGAAATATTCTGTGGTGAAACTGTCTAGTATCCATCATACTAAATGGTATATCACGCAAATACATTTAATTATGGCTATTAAGGCAGAAGCTCCGCTCATTTCGTAATTTCCTGCAAGTGTCTTAATTGCCATTAAATGCAAATTAAATGCAGTATTTTTTACGACCAACCATAATAATAAATAATACACTAGTTACATCAAACATATTATTAAATTTTTAGATTATTTTCAGACGCGCTTAGCAATATTTGATATTTCTAATTCTAGCATATACTAATAGAAATAAAAATGTTAAACAACTTATGGTGTTATTTATATGCGTTTCATCTAAATGTAGAAGGGGTTTATATTTGCTTTTATTATTCCGGAGCAATTCCTCTAATGGTTTAAATTATTCATTCCCATGTTAAGACTTTGGGTGTTTAAAACTTATCTAAAAAACCCCGAATTAGAAATGCTTATGCTCATTTAACTTATTGCCTAGACTTACCTCTCGCTTCAGAACAAACACTTCAAGCTTGGTGAGCTTAATCACAAGTACCCCCTATCGTACATAGTTTATTTCAACAATGTATAAACCATCGAAACATTTACAACAAAGGCATAGATTGAAGTCTTACATAACATACTTGTACTTAAAAAAAATGAAAATAATAAACTTTCAAGCATATAATTGATATTTTTTGTGACTGATATTTACAAGAACGTGTTTACAGTAATGTTAACTTAGCATATTGTTTGTCCATTAATTTAGCATATGAGCAATAGAAATGAATACTCCCGATAATCATGCAATACAGAAGCGTTATTAGTCATCAATAATTATTCTGGAATAGTCGAAAGACAAGATTGTCATCCGATTTGCAGTACTGACATTTGAAAAGCTGCTCGAGATTTATACTCTAATTAATATATTTATGATTCTACTGTGATTTCAAGCAGACAGATTTAATTTATAATTAATTCTCAAGATGTATACACTTCATACCATTTAAGCATCTACCCTCAATTATAATCACGTTTGCATTTAATTAATAATCAAAATAATTTTATTTATATAATTTATTTTGAACAGTTGTTGAAACAAAGTTAATTCTTCAGCAAAAGTTAATATTAACAAAAATATGAAAGCTTAAATTAGAAACAAATTAAAGGTAATAAAGAATTACAAATTTTATTTGTTTTATTTTGTTTATGAAATATTTCCCACACATAGTGTCTCTATTAATTACATTTTATTTAAAGGGTGCAACAGTTCCTAACTAACTATGCTTTTATAATGCATATTTAAAAGTTTTTTATTTTCTTCATTCTTTTATATTGTGATTCAGAATAATCTAAAGCATTTTTCTATTCCATTTGTGATAATAAAGGTTTTAAATTGTGGAAACGTACTGAACAATTAATTCTTCATGCGCATCATTTACATCGAAAAATTTCAAGAAAAGAAGTTAAAAGCTCATCCAGTATGATGATTTTTAGAGGATCAATAATATAATCTTCTCATATATTTTTTATTTCCTTCAATTTTTCAATTCTTTCAGCACACTTAAGATTATGAGTATACGAGTATGTCTAATAATCAATAAAAAATTAAAAAAAGTTTGGTGCAGAAATCAAAATAGAAGCTACTATTAAACATAATACGAAATATAATTGACATTTATCACAATCTAATCATTTATTTACTATACAGGGTGTAACACGAAGAGTTTTGATTAGAAGTTATGGAAGACAGAATTTTATTAGAGATTTGAAAGTACACCAAATGTACTAATAACAAAAATGAGGACCTTTTGGTTATACCGGAAGTTGAATACATCTTGCTTATTTTAAACAGAAACTAATATTTTTTATTTTATTTTAGAATTCGTTGGTAAATTCTAGATAACATTATTGTATTATATGCTAAACTCAAAATTAACCACTTTTAAATTTTTTTTATTTTTCAAATTTAATCTACACACCAAGATTTGCAAATTAATCCTTGACGTTAACTTAATCGATAACTCATTCAGAGTGTGTTAAACACAGAAGTCAACATGGTTAATTAAAAATATTTAATGATTGGAAACTTCTTACTGTAATTTTATTCTTTAGATTAGAACTGAACAATTTCTTTTTCTGGGTCCAGTGAAACATCGACAACGGTAAATAACAAATTCAATAATACGTCTCATTAATAAAATTTCTTTAAAATAGTGTGTCTTTTATACACTGTATATAAAAAAAATTATTGTGTATTTTATCTATTTTAAATAAATTTGATTAATTAGACGTATTATTTAATTTATTTATTTACCGTTGTGGGTGTTTCACTGGACCTAGAAAAATAAATTGTTCAGATTCTAATCCATTCTATTGTTAGATGCCTTAACAAAGATTGGACTAATCTACTCGAAACGTTGGCAAAAAACAGTCTTATGGTGTTTACCTAAAAGCCCCTTTTCATACTCCTATAGAAAGCTCAAGTTATTTGAGAAAATATTTAAAAATATTTGTTGCTTATTTTAAATACAACACCCTGCATTTCATGATGTTTTTTATGTATTTTTCTATGCAAATTCGTTTGGATTTGCATTCCCCATACCTAAATGTAAACTTTTCAAGAATATTTAGTATTTGTTTAATTATCGTGTTACCGCAATAAATTAAGTTTTTACATACTTCAATCCTTATTATTGTTTATTAAAAAATTAAATCAATGTTGTTTATAGTTGCTACATCATTAATAACTATAGTTCGGACATCCACATTCAGGTGCCCATTAGATGATGGTGTCTCTCACATCAAACAGCTGCACATTAAGTGACATCAAAGAACATACCAACATACTTGTTTCATTCATATATAACCGGGAGTTGGCTTGTTGGACCAATAAATTAAGAAATGGATAAAGAACAGAGAAATGATGGGTGGGCGATATAAAGAAAACAAAAAATGAACTTTTTTAGATAGGTCATCACGAACCTAAAATGGTCTTGTTTATTACGTCAAAATAAAAAAATTGCTCTTGAGATTTTTCTTATAATTCCATTTCACATGGTAACAACAGCCAAAGTATTGGTTGCATCTATCTACTACCAAGGATGATAATACTGCGATAGATACATCACATGTTCAAAGACTGTCAAAACTCTATCAAAGTTAAGATCATATCAAAGACAATTTGTTGTAAACGACATAAGTCCAGTGATTCACACTTATTAGGTAAGAATTTTGCCCAGTAATCCTGATAAATTAGTTTTAGGCTGTTGAAGGAACAAGTGTCAACTATATTTGTACAAGCCTTGAGATAGTCAAGTGATGCTCCTTTATACAAGGTTATTATTATGTTTGATTGCAGATTTAAGTAAGTAAGAGAGAGAAATCATTTGAGCATTCAGCCATTATGTTCATTTTAGAAGATATAAAAGCTTCTTTCAATTCATGATCTGTGTAAAGTGGCTTTTTCTTGTTCTTGAAGATCGAATCTTACTATGATCCGCACTTCACCGGCGCGATGAAAGCCATGCTCTCTTTGAACCAGTATAAACATAATTTTCGAAGCAGAAGTTATCAGTCTACATTAAACATCGGAGCTAGTCACTCCTATTATCGAAACGTTTGGAAGAAATTCCAATCAATGGATGATGTTAAGACCCAAATGTAGACAACACTAGTTCACCGATAGGTCGCGAAAGTTGAAAACAATTCGTATTACAATTATTGTTACTAGCAATTGATAGATTGGAGAAAAATAAAACATCAGTTTTTTTACAAAAAACGTTATTGTAGCTAATTTTAGAAAGTTTTGAAAGAAAATAAAGTACGTAATTGACGTCATAGATACTTTATTCTATGCTATGAGCAACTATCAATGTAAAGCACACTATTGATATGATACATGTAATAAATTTATTTCTGCAACTATAAGTACACTGTGTCCCAAATTGGTGCTTCATGTAAATATATATGTATATATATATATACATATATATATATATATATATATATATATATATATATATATATATATATATATATTCTTTATTCTTTCACGTGTAAACATGTTTGTAATAAAAATCTTTGGGGTTTAAACACGTGTAATAATTAAAAAAATTACAACGTTTTTGCCACGCTAACACGCAGCTTTTTCAAGCAATTAATAAATAACAATTTTAGTTTCTATGCGATTTTGACCTTGAACGTGTCGCTGGACCAGAGTAACCAATAGCATTACGTATCGGTATCATGGTAATGTTGTTTTGCATATTTGTTGTACTATTTGTTGGATATTTGGAGATCTTCTATCCTGAGGTAAAGTTAATAACATTTCCAAGTGTTAGGTAAATCTTTTCCATCATCTCGTTTATTAATGCAACTAGGATGTCTTTCTATCTCGATTTGTTCTCTAATGAGGCGGTTACATAAATATTTTTCTTCCTAGCATTCTTGTATTTTCAAAATCGATTTTATGTCCTGTTTGGTGATGATGTTCAGCTAAAGAATAAGTTAAACATCCTTTCCGGACTGCTAGTTTGTGTTCTTCTCTCTGCAGAAATACGTCGATTGGTTTGTCCAACGTAAGAGATGTTACGTCCTCCGCAAGGAATGCCTTGATCTTCTAAAGGAATAATATCTTTAGGGGAACGGAGGAAAGACTTAACTTTATTTTATTCTTAGTAAAAGTTTCAATTTTGCTGTTGTCCCTTCTCGTATTCCAGTAGAAGAGATCATATCAAAGGTTGAAGCAGCAGTCAAAGATTTTGAGAACGTTGAAGCAGAAACGGTACGACAAGAAGTTTCTCATGTTCTAAAGAAATCTAAGCTTCCGAAACGCAACGTCACTTATAAGGAATTGAAAGCGTTAAAGGAACTAAAAGGAGATAATTCTATTGTTGTGCTACCTGCTGACAAAGGAAATGCAACTGTAATAATGGATACCGAAGATTATAAATCAAAAATCGAAACATTGTTACAAGATCCTATTTACAAAATTATAAACTCTGATCCTACAACGTATCTCGAAAAAACTACTAAAGCTGTAATTAAGGAATGTATACTCGATAAGGAAATTCAAAAGAAATTAATACCAAGAGAAAAGTCTTCTAAATGTCCAAAATTTTATGGATTACCTAAAATTCATAAAAATGGTACCACTTAGACCTATTGTTAGTAGTATAGATTCACCAACACAAAAGTTAGCTGGATATGTTGTTAAAATATTACAACCTTTTGTTGAATCCTCAAATATTAAAAATTCAACACATTTTATAAATATTATTAGAGGTCGTAAATTAAAACCTACAGATATCATAGTCAGCTTCGACGTTGAGTCCTTGTTTACTAAAGTTCCAATAGAAGAAACTCTTAATATTCTAGCAAACAAACATATGTTAACACCTGATGTTGTTCGTTTAACTAAACATTGTTTAACCAACACATACTTCTTATACGACTCTAAGAAATATAAACAAACTAAAGGAGCACCAATGGGATCACCTATCTCACCTGCAATTGCTAATTTATTTATGGGTAACTTTGAAACAAATGCAGTTCAAGAATCTTCCAACAAACCAGAACTTTGGTTACGATATGTTGATGATATCTTCTCCATATGGCCACATGGTAATGAAGCATTACTAGCTTTTTAAATTATTTAAATAATATTCATCCACAAATTAAATTTACTACCGAAGTAGAAGTTAACGGAAAACTACCTTTTCTTGACGTGTTACTAATTAGGAAACCAGACGGAAGTTTAGGACATACAGTGTATAGAAAACAAACTCATACCAATAGATACCTACATGCTAATTCACATCATCATCCACAACATTTAAATTCTGTTTTAAAACCTTATTAATTAGATCTGCTAGACTAACAGACAGCGACCATATACACGAAGAAATGAATCTTCTGAATCAAGCTTTTAAACAAAATGGTTTTTCACGTCATCATGTTATGAAAGCAAAAGGATGAAACAAAGAAGTGACGACGAAGTTAACGATAAGAGTACGTTTACTGTATCAATCCCGTACTTCAAAGGTACTACAGAGAAGATAAGTAACATTCTAAAGAAACACAACATACGAGTAGTTTCTGTACCTGTTAATAAAGTTAAGTCTTTTCTCCGTTCCCTAAAGATATTATTCCTTTAGAAGATCAAGGCATTTACGAAATTCCTTGCGGAGGATGTAACATCTCTTACGTTGGACAAACCAATCGACGTATTTCTGCGAGAAGAGAAGAACACAAACTAGCAGTCCGAAAAGGATGTTTAACTTATTCTCTAGCTGAACATCATCACCAAACAGGACATAAAATCGATTTTGAAAATACAAGAATGCTAGGAAGAGAAAAATATTTATGTAACCGCCTCATTAGAGAACAAATCGAGATAGAAAGACGTCCTAGTTGCATTAATAAACGAGATGATGGAAAAGGTTTACCTAACACTTGGAAACCGTTATTAACTTTACCTCAGGATAGAAGATCTCCAAATATCCAACAAATAGTACAACAAAATATGCAAAACAACATTACCATGATACCGATACGTAATGCTATTGGTTACTCTGGTCCAGCGACACGTTCAAGGTCAAAATCGCATAGAAACTAAAATTGTTATTTATTAATTACTTGAAAAAGCTGCGTGTTAGCGTGGCGAAACGTAATTTTTAATAATTATTACACGTGTTTAAACCCCAAAGATTTTATTACAAATATATATATATATATATGTCAAGTCAGAATCACTCTACATATGGTTATTTAGTTGCACTTTATCATCGAAGTATTTTTTTAGTAAATCACTCACTTTAATTTAAAACTGAAAAATTTCAAAACATGTTTTCTACATAGTTAGAAACTTAAAGGAATGGAAAAGCAGGGTTGAAAATAAATATAAAGAAATCAAAGTACCTAACAATGATAGACAAGGAAATAAGAAACCAAGAAGTACAACAAAATATACAAATCAAAGGCACATAAAAATTTAGATAACTAGAATTCATACTAACTAAAAATGCAACTACAGAGGAGGAAAAATAAAAGTAGGCTAGAGACAAATAAGAATAAGCATAAGACAGTTACATACAGCTGTATGGGGTAGAAACATCAGAAACAACACGAAAATAATAATCTATAACACCAGACTGCAAAGCATTATGACATAAAATTCAAATTAAGAAAAGATTTGGTTTTTAAACAAATTTTTAAAACAAAAATACATCTTTTTCTAACTTCCATACCCACTAGGTGTCTTCAATATTTCTTTTCTTCTCCTTTGTCACTCCCTAATAGTATCCACCACTCCATTTATTCTGGTCGTAATTCTACTTTTTTTTAATGTGTTCTGTTTTCTCATTCATTCCCACACAGTTTTCACAGTCTCTCTTCATTACTCATCCAGTACTTATTCTCCTTTTCTTCGTTTCCTGTTCTACATTTTTTATTATTCCTTTTTCTTTCAGTTTTGGAACTGTTTCTGTTATTAATTTTTTATACTTCTGGTTATATTTTCTTTCCTTTGTTCTTGATATTATTTCCTACATTTGTGTGTCTTAATCTCTTGATATTATTTCCTTTTTATACATCTTTCTTTCCTGTCTTAGCCTCTTTATTTCTTCTTTTTCATATCCACCTCTTTCATAATATTTTCTTCTTTCCTTTTCCCCGTATTTTAATTTCGATGCCTCAACTTCCTTGCAGCATTCATACATTATCTCATTGATTTTCTTGTATTCGATCCTTTCATTTCACCATTTCATCTTATTACGCCTATATTTTCTATTTTGAAATCTATTATTTTTTTCCCTTTGTTTTTTTTTTTCTATTATATTTTATATTTCAAATTCAAATTCTAATCAAATGTGGCCGATATTGCGATGTTTACCATTTCCAAAACAAATGGAAAAACAATATGACAAGTAGCAAAAAACTTTACTTTTCGTAGCTAATTACGAAAAATATTACTTCTCGTAACTAGTTACGAAAGTTAGACCATTTTGACACCTACTACGATTATGAAAAATGTCACTTTATATGCCAAAATTAGAAAAATAATTTTTGTGTTTTGGAGAAAACAAGCAGGACAAACATCAAAGGTAATCAAAAATAAGAAATGTTTTTCTTTTTAAAATGGATTTAAAACTAAATAACACCGAAAAATTTTATAGGGGTGATTCTGTGATAAAAATTAAGGTGAATATTTGTAATAATTTTTTTAAAGAATCTCTTCCAGGAAAAGTAACAACCCTCTAAAAATTAAAAAAAAAGGTTTTACTTTTTTTATATGATTATGTTTCTTGTTATTAGGCTTCCTATGGTGGAGGTAATAACAAGGAACATAATGATATAAATAATAATTTGGAGGACTTACTCAATTACTTTCTTATTTCACCTGTATATAAAGCTGAAGGCCCGAAACTAGATCAATATTATTTGTCAATAAAACAATATATTTAAAAAATTTTTCAACTCTGAAGTATAGTTGGAGTAGTCAACCCCTAAAATATTTTTCTTACAACTTTTTTTAAATACATTTTTTTTAAAATATGGCTAAAAGAGACAATCAATTTACTAACTTTTTTTCTACAAGTTTGTTTTGAAAACTGAAGCATTACGAGAAATAAATAAATGAAATAGATTACCGTTAGTAGGTACGACTCTATGTAAAATTCATATCTGTCATTTCTAAATTCTTAATGCATACATATTTTCAATCAAATAATGTAACTTGTGAAACAATAAGAAAGGCAACAGAAAATGACATTCCACAATCCTGGTATCAGTATTATTGTGTTTATGAATGTCACTGCAAAGCACAGATTAACATCTTTCTGCAAATGCATTGTATTTATTTTTTTTCTGGTAAATTAATTGAGCTTTTTCGGCCACGTTTTATTTAAGAGAAAATTTTTTACTCAAAAAAAAAAGTTATAAGAAAAAATATCGTAGGGGTTGACTATTTCAACCCTTTCTAACCATAATTCAAGATTCTTTTATTGGGAAACATTAAGAACAAAAGCTTTCTCATTTTAAGTTCCAGAAAATATTTAATTTTGGAACAAAGTGTCCGAAATGTTATGCCTGCCATAGAATAATAAATACATCTGCATGAATAGAAACACATGAATGAGGGGAATAAACTCTGTGCAAAATCGTCGTTGAATATGTCTTGACCAAGATGGTGGCCACATAAAACTATTCTTTAAAATTTGATAGTTATAATTTATTTATTTGTATCAGCTTTTAGCTTATTATAAATGTTTGTTTTTCATTCATTCAATAAATTTTATCGGGGGAATACCACTAGAGCTCAGATTTGAACGTTATTTTTTCGTTTGTTTGAGTAGGTAGTTAATTTCATTGGCAATTTTACGAAGTGATTCTGTTAAACAGATAAAGTTAAATTACCTATATGAAAGTAGGTACAAGAAATAAAACATAAAAATAACGGACTTAAAATCTGAGCTTGAGTGGTATTTGTGAAAACAATTCCAAGAATTAAGTATCTTATAAATAAGCGCAGAAAACCGTAATAACATTATAATTAAGAAAGTACGAAACTGTACTTTATTTACTTAATATTTTAGTTTTGCAAATACACCTACATTATTGTTGTATTTCAATTGTCAAACTGACACAATGTTTTCTACTTAGTTTACATATGGATTCACCACGGTATCGCAATTCCTCCGATTTTTTTATCCACTTGCAATTCTGTTTCTTCTTATTTATGCGATAGCAAACTATGATTTTGTACAAACGAATAGCATTTTTTACATTTAAGTGGAATTGTCGATAATGATGCATGAATAATTTCCTAATTGTCTAAGTAATTATTAAAGCATTCAAGTGTCTATTGAAGACGATATTAATTAGTGAACATCGATAAATTTGAAAATTTTTTTTGCGAGATACAAGTACATAATATTTTTTTTTATTTCAGTATTCATTTAAAACAAAATACCATGTTGTAATATATTTCTAAAAAGAATAGATAATTGCTACTTAATACAATAATAATCAAGTATGGCACCTATAAGAAAAAAGAAAGCTATAGTCATTACCACAAAATCTGAAAAAAATAGGTATTCTATTATTTTGCTTTTGTAAAGTTCCTAAAAAATACCCACAAACCCTTTAAATCAAAATATCGTACTTTCTATAATAACAGATCTACGGGAGTATGTCAAAAATATAACATTTTGGTTACCCGCGATTTCTTCAAAACCAAAACAATATTGATAAAATGTAATAGCACTTCTGGAATAACAATAGAATCATGAGAAACATAGCATACATGCATGCAACACCAATTTGGGATAAATAGTATTTTATGTTACTATTAGTAGAACGCGAATATTGTGTGTTGAGTATAGTAGTTAAATTAACAGCAATGATTCGAACTATTTTACGGAATGTTATGTAGTTGGCTGTTAAAACTATTAATTTAGTAACTATTTTACTGTATTTGTTGAAGCTAACGCAGTAATTAAGATCTTCAGTTGACAATAATTTTCCATAAATACAGATGGACCGGATTTTCAAATCCTAAATTAACATCAGTAATTTAAACTATTTTACGAAGTTACAGAAGTTTGTTGTTAAAAACATTATTAAAACATTAATTTAGTAGCAATTTTTCTGTATTTATTGAAATACACAATGCTCTTTCTGCTCCGAGTGACATATACTATTTTTCATTTTAATCTTTATCTGATAAATAAAGTTAGTACCAACTAAAGTAATAGGTACCAACTATAAGTAAAAGGTACCAAATTAAAATAAAGAACAAAACCAACACTTGTGTTAATTGTGTAACACTTGTATAATAACCCACACTTTCTATGTCGTAGAAAAAGTATAATCCACAGCATGTTTGGAATGGCAATTCTGGACTATTCTTAAACAAAGACATGTCGTTGGAAAATGAGGGTTCACTTTTAGACATTATAAAATTTCAAATCCAGAATTATAATTTTGATACGGAGAAATTGTTGAAATTTTTAAGTTCATCAATCACATTTAACATAAAAGTTAGCCATTTCGCACCAAAATTAAAACGGTGAGTGATCCCGGACCGGACGGAAACGCTAAACGGGTCAGAGCCTGCAACGTTCCGGGGCCAGGCAAAATAAAGCTTTCAACTAAACCTAGACAATTAAGAATTGGATCGTGGAATGTAGGCAGTATGAACCAGAAGAGTTACCAGCTTGAACATGTAATAAAACGGAGAAGCATACACATACTCTGCGTACAGGAAACCAAATGGCGAAACCAGGGAAACAAGGCAAGATATCTTCACATGAGGACAAAGGAGTTTAAAATCCATTATCACGGTTTGGTCAACAACAGAAATGGTGTAGGTATCATTCTTTTAAGGCCAACATCATAAGCATCAACAAAGTTAGCGACCGACTAATGAGTATTAAGATTGTAATCGACAAAACTATTTGGAACATTGTTAGTGCTCATGCCCCACAGGTTAACTGCACGTCAGAAAAGAAACAGATTTTTGGATTGAGTTTTAAGATTTGTTAAAGAAAATCCCTAAGGAGGAACAAATTTTTATTGGCGCCGATCTCAACGGACATGTAAGCATTCAAAATCAAGTGGATAAACGGTGGCATGGAGGAAACGGTATTTGATCGCGAAATGATCAAGGTGACAAGATTTTTCGGCAAGCCAAGGCTCATGACTTGATAATAGTGAATACATTTTTCAACAAGCAACAACGCCATCTTACCACATACAGTAGCGATGGCAGAGAAAGCCAAATAGACTACCATCTATGTTCTCAAAACATCAAGAGGCAAATCAAGGATTGCAAGGTAATTCTTGAAGAGGACGTAGTGGATCAACATAGACTTTGCTTTCTGATATATCCGTTCAGAATCAACATCGTGGGAAAGACACTTCTATCAGAACAGAGAAAGTTAAGTGGCATAAGCTTGACACAGATGAAGGAAGGCAGTACGTGATGGAGATGAAGAAATGGTGTACGGACATTGTATTAGCAGAAGGAGAGCTGAATGCAAATGAGATGTGGCTAGCATTACAAGATGGAGCAATGATCAAAGCTAAGGAACTGTTAGGAACATCAAAGGGTCGACTAAACATTAGAAAAGAAGCTTGGTTCAGAAAAGGAAAAGCACTCAAAACAGCGGTGAGAAAAAAGAAGGAGGCATTTAAATCGTGGTCATTATGTGATCCAGGTTTAGTTGAAGAGAAGGAGGCGTTGAGAAAAAGGAAGAACGAGACGAAGAGAAACGCTGCAAGAGAGGTAGCTCGGTCAAAGGCAATCCAATGCCAAAAGTCCTATGAAGACCTTAAAGCACCAGAAAGTAGCGGAATGATTTTCAAGATAGCTGCTCAGCGAAGGAATAACAATAAACCTATCTCATCGCCCAAATTCATCGAAAACGATGATGGGAACCTTTTAACAGAAGATACCGATATTACCAATAGGTGGAGAAACTACTTTGGCACGCTTCTGAATGAGGAGTTTCCGCGAACAGCGACTCCAAATGCTCATCCGATAACTGATATTGAAATATCTGATTTTACGGTGGAGGAAATAGCTGAAGCAGTGCAACAAATGAAGCGAGGTCGAGCATCGATGGATTGCCGTCGGAATTTTGGAAGTCTATAGAGAACGAAGGAAGCACGATACTTTGCATCCTTTTCAATAAGATGAAGAAAGAACAAAATACCTGCTGCATTTCGTGAGAGCTTTTTACTGCCTTTCTATAAACATAAAGGAGATTCACGAAAATGTCAAAATTATCGAGGCATCAAGTTACTTCCTCACTCAATAAAGATATGGAAGCGTGTGGTGAATAATAGAATACTTCAGATTGTTTTGCCGAAGATCCATATAAACCAGTGTGGATTTTGCCTGCTAAATCAACAGTCGATGCAATTCAGACCGTGCGTATTCTTGTTGAGAAATTCCGAAATGCGAAGCGAGACCTACACTTAATCTTCATAGATTTGGAGAAAGCGTTCGACCGTGTGCCGCGAGAGCTTATCTGGATCGCCCTTAGAAGACATGAAGTCCCAGAAAGTTACATTAGAATGATAATGAACATCTATGAACAAGTTACAACAAGCATAAGATGCACAGCAGAAACATCAGAGCCTTTGCTCGTGAGTAGGCGTACACCAGGGAAGTGTACTCAGCCCACTTTTTTTAACCTAGTGATAAACTACCTGACTGCTGACATCATGGATGAGGTTCTACTTAGTCTACTATTTGCCGATGATAGAGCAAGTGAGTGTGTCGTGAAGATACAGGAATGTTTCAATCGTTGGTTAAAGATACTAGAAGACAATGAATTGAGGATAAGTAGAGAAGAACAGAGTATCTGTTCCTTCCATTTAGCGACATTCATGCACCCTGTCCGGATATCATGATGGATGGAAATGTAGTAATGACCAAATTTTCAAACTTCAAGTATCTAGGCTCAATAGTTTCAAAGGATGCAATGAAGATGTAAACCAAGAAGAATGCCACCCAAACTGAAAGGAAAAATTTACATAACAGTAATCAGTACCGCTCTTACGTACGCTGCCAAAAGCTGGACAATGTATGAAAAGTTCAACCGAGCCCTCACAACTGCTGAGATGAAAATGTGCAGCATGTCCCTTGATGTTACAAAGTTAGACCACACAAAAAGCAAAAAAATCAGAGGAACCTTACACGTGAAGGAATCTGTAGTCGAGAAAATGGACCATGAACGTAGTTCTTGGTTTGAAAAGGTTTACAACTCACAAGAAGATCATGTGATGCAAAAGGTGATAAGGAATTCAGTAGCAGCTGTTAACAGGAGAGGAAGACCAAGAAACAGTTGGCTAAGTCAGATGAATGAGCAATAGAGAAATATGGTTTATCAGACGCCGAACGACAGGAGAGGCAAAACTCTAGAATGACGCTGCGATCCATGACGGAAAATAATTAATTAAAATTTGCTGACCCTAGACTCCTAGAGGTTTTTTTTACCGACAAAACTAGGAATATTTTTTGTGATATTAGTCATTATGAAGAATAAAGCAAGGAAGAAGAAGAATACGTTTATGAATAAGGTTTTATTGTGTCTACTTAATAACGATTAAAGCACAATTCCGTTTTAGTTTTCGTTCTTGCAACTAATGCTAATTACTCAAAAGCATATTTTGAGCTGAATCGTTTTCAATTGTTTTACATTTTAGAAAATAATAACATACGCATATTTTATTCACATTTAATTTATTTTATAACTTTTTAAAGGTAATATGAACCTTTCTAAATTCAGCTACATCCTCGTAAACCATTTGAAGTGCAGTAAGTTCTTAAACAGCGATTATTGATCAATACAAGTTTATTGCAAATTACTACACTAGTATACTTCTAAAATATTTCGACTAAACACCTACTTCAATTTAATCTAATATATTATTTTTATTGACAGAATAATGTTATTTTCATTTTATAAAACACGTCATTTAAAAATTCTTAATTTTGCCGTTAATGCCCATCCTCAAATTTACATAATAATTTTATGTATTTTGAATTATACAATTTTATGAATAGCTAGCTCAAACACCACTTCCATAACTAAAATGTCGTAACGGATTACCGTGTAATAGCTAAAACGAGGTACGTGATCTGTTTAAATAATAGAGATGTCTTCGTTTTAGATTAACGGAACTTTTCTTTTGGTCTTGTTTGGCAGCGATTGGTAATTTAACGCCGTCTGTTAACTTGAGTTGGATTTGCCACTACTAATCGATTAATGTAAACGTAGAAAGTCTACCATAATGTTTTTGTTGGTTCGTAACAGTGGTTGAATTAATGAGATTTCGATTACGTTCTAAATACTATTAAAATGATTTTTAGTTCTAATGGGAAATTTATAAAATAAAAAAATTTGATATTGTTATAGCAAAACAAATAACAGTAATTTAGAAAAAGTCGAAAATATTAGAAGGTGACGTGAAAAATTTTTGTACACCATTTTTACGTTTGATCAGTTTAACAACCGAAACCATCATTTTGAAAGCTCAAAATATTTAAGTTTTTCAAAAAATAATAACAATAAAATAAAATAACTGTGTTATGTCCACGGTTAGAAAACCAAAAGACATATAACTTAAATGAAAACATTGTTAAAAAACTAATTCCACGGAATGAGATAAAATGGCTACGCAGACTTTAACAATTTTTAAAGTAAGCACAATAATAAAATAAATTACTCTGCGGAGAACTGTGATGCTTTAAATCAAGATGGAATAAGAATTAATGAAAGATTATAACAGAATGAGACCTATTCCAACGAGGCCATCACACCTCTCCTCAGGTGGTCAAACATATAAACAAACAAGTAAAACAAAATAACAATAAATAAAGCACGAATTTCAAAATATTAGTTCAATGGCAAAGCACAAATCTCTAAAAATTAATTCAATGGCGCACACGAAATGTTTAAAATAAATAAATTCAAAAACGTCGTATATGACAATTAATTAATGTCAACGGAATTTGACATAAGATAAATTAAAGATATTTAAAATACCGTTGAGTAGTCCTTTGCAACTCTTGTTTTGAAGAAATGTAAGTTCCTGGTCCTCCCAAATTATATGATTTTCCAGGTTTTCGAGTTACCATACACTCCAGAACCACTGTTAATTGTGTAATACAAATTCCATTCTGGTACCAATAATTTAGTCATTTAATTTGACTAAACTAAAGAAAACAATTGATATTTTCTTGTATCAATGTATATATTTATATCAATATTGTTATAAAACAGTAACTCTCATCTTTAAACATAAAATAGGAATTAACTTTCTTTAAAAGTTATCTATCAAAACCAAAACAAAACTTGTTATGGCAACAACAACATATCAAAACATAATTACTACGATCTAATTTTAAATCTAATATACAGGGTGTCCAGAAACTCTCCTGACAAACGAAAACCGGAGATTCCTCAGATACTTTTAAGACAATTTAACCCAATTCACCTAGTCCGAAAATGTTCCTAAAGGAGCTAGAGCTCTTTGAAGATGGCGCCTTGTAAATAGTTTTTTAAATACCTCCAGAACGCTTCTACTTAGAAAAGCAAAAACTGGTATGCTAGTTTAGCCTTCAGAGATGAATCGATTCCATCAATTGCGAAATTCTAGTACCGGTCATAGGCGTCCGTTTTGAGTAGGTCAACGGTTATTTTAACGCATAACTTTTTGTCTTTAACTTTTAAGCATTTGTGACACTAGATTATTAAATTTTCAAGTATTCTAGTACTAAAAGGTACTCTTACTTTAAGTCATTAGGATACACCGTTTTCTAGAAAAATGGATTTGAAAATTTTTGTTTTTTTTGTCATTAAAATTAAATTTATATTTTTGCACTAGTTGGCTCTGAACTGCCAACAAAAGTAAAACCTACGTTGTTAATTGTCAAATTGTTGTCAGTTCGCAAAGTTTATCTTTTAATTTTTACTTTACCAGTCGCCATCTTCCAAGAGCTCTAGCTCCTTTAGGAAGCATTTTCGGACTAGGTGAATTGGGTTAAATTGTCTTAAAATTATTTGAGGAATCTCCGGTCTTCGTTTGTCAGGAGAGTTTCTGGACACCCTGTATATAATTTGGAACGAAACAAACTGAATTAGGATAAATTATTTCACTATCAATTTAAGCGGCAAATTTGCATTTTAAAATTTTCCAACACTCACCTAATGAATACAATAATTTATAGAAGCCCTGTATAATATACTAAAATAATTTTATTTATCTACGATTAATATATAGAGTGTTCGGCAGAAGGGTGAACACAGGAAAATGACAGGTAGGTCTTCTCCTATGTGTTCAGCCTATAAAATTTGACCTAGGCCCTACTTTGGGTTTTACCCGATTTTTTAAAAAAACGACTTTTGCCGCTTTCACACCTTTAAACTTCCATAAGTTTCCTTTTTATTGACAAGTCTGGCAACAATTATTTTTCTTCTGATTTTGATACATAGTAGGTCTTCAAGTAATGAATATTTTTTTATAAGAATGCCAGTTAACAAAAATAGGAGCTTCTAAACTACAAAAAGAGGTAAGAAAATTATTTGAAGACAAACTTTGCATTGCAATGAAAAAAAACTAGAAGAGATCGATGGCTTCAGATTTTATGTAAACATTTCTACTGTATGCCCTTTCTAACGGTATGCGATTTATGTTTTTTTTTAAGAATAACTGGAGTTATTCGTAATTTTTTCAAATTGACGATTTTGACGAAACTCTACTTTTGGAGAAAATTAATTGTTTGACAAAAATTAAACAAAAGTAGGACCTACTATGTATCAAGATCAGAAAAAATAATTGTTGCCAGACTTGTCAATAAAAAGGAAACTTATGGAAGTTTAAAACGAAAGTCGGCTTTTTTTAAAAAATCTGGTAAAACCTAAAGTAGGGCCTAGGTCAAATTTTATGGGCTGAGCACATAGGAGAAGACCCCACCTACTTGTCATTTTCCTGTGTTCACCCTTCTGCCGAACACCCTATGTTAGTATTGTACCTCTGTTTTTTGCAGTATAATGCCATATATTATTCTCACAGGAATAATGACTAGGGTTATTGGTCATTATTCCTTCCTGCAATCCAATCACACAATTTCTGAAATTAAATAATGCCTACCCTAGAAACAAAACACGCAAACTGACAAGTGTGAAAATGGATGAAAATCAAGAGTTTTTTACTTCTACACCTCCAGAAATTGCAGAACTAGCTGCAGTAACAACATCTACCTTAATACCTGAAAAATCGAAGTGCATTTATAATAAAACTTATGCAAGTTTTAACGAATGGCGTCTTCGAAAGAACGCAAACTCGTTTTCCGAAAATGTTCTGTTGGCGTATTTTGCTGAATTAAGTACACAATACAAACCATCTTCATTATGGTCATTCTACTCAATGCTTAAATCTATGTTGAGTATAAAAACCTGGAAAATATGGCAAACTACGGGCATTTTTAAAAAGAAAATCAGAAGGATTCGAACCAAAGAAGTCGTCCACTCTGACCGCCGAACAAATTAGGGAAATTTATTGACAAAGCACCTGATCAAGTTTATCTTTTACATAAGGTAAATACAAAAGACACATTTTTTAATTTGATCTATTTCACACTCGGTGCCAACTCGTACTACGCTATAATAGCGATATAGCAAAGCCAGTTAGTACAATTTCTTACAGTTTAGTCACAGATTAATAAGACAGATGCGAAACTCGAGTTGTAGAGATTCTTTGCGCATGCGTTAATTCTCCATTTTATTGTTGGTGTTGTAAACAACAAACGATTTATACGCTTCAATATTTATTTATTATTGTCTAATTTTATCGTGATTGTGGTGTAAAAATGTCTGGTAAGGGTCGTGGTGGAACTTGGTGTATGGTTCCCCCTTGCAAATCAAACACTAAACAAAAGTTGTTTGTGTTTTTTGGTCTGCCCAAAGAACCTGAAAGGTAAATTAAAAGTTGTGTATTTTATGAGCTTTCTTAAATTTTACTGGTAGACGTAAATTATGGCTGCAACAGGCTGGAAGAATTGATGTTGATGTCGATTGTGGGAAGCATTTTAGGATATGCAACTTACATTTCGAAAATACTATGTACCTAAACGATATGAAAAATCGACTGAAACCAAATGCTGTACCAACATTGTTATTACCATCTCATCCGAGAGCGAATCAATTGACAGGTAAATAACATCACATTCACAGAATGCAATGAAATGCTGCAATTTTATGTGTTCAATTACAGATTCACAGGTATTCCCACACATTAAACCGAAAATACATATTATAAGTTCTCAAGTGATTCCTCCAGGTACTACTTATGACAAATTAATAATACAGATAATATTGTTAAATTAATTTAGGTGATTGTCAACCATCTTCTTCATTTATGCCAGACCCTATTCTGCAAACATCTCCAGAAAGCGTGTTATGTGTTGGAACTCCAACAACACCACACGTTTCTTGCGCAGGAACGCAAACAAGTCAACTTTTATCGGTATATTCACCTCGAAAAACCAAAATGAGGTCCAAGATGAAGACCCTAAAGAAACAATTAAATAAAGCAAGTGGTAATGTTGACAAAGACGCAGATAAAGCTTCGGAACTTGAGCTACTTAGAAAATTATGCTATAAGTATTTTCCCAAGCCATTAGCTGATATTTTAAATGGACAAATATCTTTAATTGGCAAATCTTCTAAGGGTTATAGATACAGTTCAAATTTGTGAACCTTATGTGTGCACCATAGCTTATTTATGTTGTTTTGTAATATTTATCTCTAGTTGTATGAGTAGTACCTATGCTAATGTTAAGTAAATGATGATCAATAAGTCCGATTATTTATTTGATTAATTACATTGGACAAACTCATTTTATACCATGTAAAATAGGATTTTAATATATTAATGGTTATAGTTTGGAATAGAAATGTTTTTATTAAAATTAAAAATATAGGTTTTTTTGTTTTCACAAACGGTTTTATTCAACTTCAATTTTCCAATTATTTATTGTTAGTGTTAAAGCAATAAAAATCCGATATCAACAAGCATGAAGTTTACTTGTTCATACATTCAGTGTATAGGCAATTTTAAAATTCCCGCAAAATAACACCAACAAAAATATGGCGTCTTGTTTGGAGGTCATGAAATAACGACCCCGAAACATCAAACAGACCGACACAGAGTTTCGCATCTGTCTTAACCCCACCATATCATTAATCTGTGGTTTAGTGGTTAATATATCTGCACGCTTTTATCCAGAAGTTTCAGGGGTTCGATTCTAATGGCTGAATGGTGTTTTTTATTTCTATATTAATTCATTTGTTTCAGGTTATATTAATTATCCGGAATTATGGGTGCATGTCGTTCAAATGAGCTTTATGAAATGAACATAGAAGATGTAAAGGATTTTCAAACGCAGTTATTAATAACAATACCCAAAACTAAAACTAAAATTGTACGAACATTCATCATAAACGGTGCGTTTTACAATATTGTAAAGAAGTACATTGATCTCCGTCCGTCTCATCAATCAATTCGTTTTTTATAAATTATCAAAAATCGAAATGTACAATACAACGTATTGGGAAAAACAAATTTGCAGAGATTAGTAAACAAATTGCCGTATATTTAAATTCGCCAAATCCTGAAAGTTATACCGGCCACTGTTACCGCAGGTCACCTGCCACTCTGTACATTAATGCAGGAGGCGATACAACCGGATTAAAACGTCATTGAGGTTGGAAGTCGACGCAGGTAGCTGAAGGTTACATCGATCAGTCCATGAGAAACAAGACAACTACAGCACATACTATTACTAAACAAATAAATAGTAATGAAGCCTCTTCTTCCTCTACACCAATCTAAATTCCAAATATTTGTATTGAGAATTCCTCCAAACTTATTAATAGTGCACAACCAATTAAGTTTATTAATTATAATATTACTAATTTTAATGTTGTTCACAAATAAAGTTGTTCACTGAAAATCCCAAATTAATGTAAAATATTAAAGTTCTACTAAAACAAAAGACACAAACTCCGTGAAGTAAATATTTTAGTCGTAGATAAAGTAGAGTATAATCTACTATTAAACACATTTAAATTCTGTAAAACAACAAAGAAAAAATTCTTGTGTTTTAATAGATGGCGTTAAAGTAGACAAACATTTTATTATTTAAAGAGCCACCTTAATCCGTACCAAGGTATAGTCGACCGGACAACCAATTGAGAACGCTAATACTTTACACCAGTCAGACCTGTTAATTCCCTTGTTGCAGTAAAAACCCCAACCACTCCTTAATGGGCCGTATTAAGGAACATTTATGGGAAAATTTTTAAAACCAAATTACACCAATAACACGCTGGTTTATGCTTTATAGTTATATTTAAACAAAAAAAATACATACAACATTATAAAAATAAACTAATATACCTACGTCTAAAGAATTACATTGATTATAAATTACTAAAATCTAATATTGCAAAACTAATCCTCGTCCGAGTCATTAATTTCTAAATCACTTTTAGAACTGCTATTTGTTAAAGGAATTAGTAATGGTTCTATGGGGGCAGTGTGAAATATGAGTTCTCTATTTTAATAACATGGTTGGTAAAGTTTTCCACAAATTTATTGTTTTTATTTCATCTACTTGACCTAAAAGCGGAATAATAGTTTTATTAAGATTAGGGGTTCTGTTCTGCTTCCTAATACAAGATTTTAATAAACTCCATACAAGTTCTATGGGATTAAATATACAATAATAAGGTGGAACTCTTAAAAACATGTCCATGTTGCCGTAAAGTTCATCAATTACATATTTTTTTGATAGAACAGTGTTTATTCAATTAAAACTCATTCCCCTTTTTTGGGATGCACCCCCAATTTAATGGATGAACATCCAATCAATTCGCCAGATCATCAGCGAGGTTTCAATTAGAAAAAAATGGCTTTGATCGGAAATTCGTAACGGAAATCGATGGTGAAAAAACGACAGTCGATTCAAACATTTCCCAAATCAAATTGCAGCTATTTACAAATTTTAAAATCGCAAAAAGTTGACATCTTCCCGTATGTATGGAAAGTTGCCTATTCCGCAAGGCGGTAACTCATATAATTTTAGGGTTTCTTTGTGAAATTGCATAATAACCGTTACAATTTTTGTGACAATATTTTGTTATGATTTGTTTAAGGAATATGTTTAGTTACAGCAAAAAACTAATAATGTTTTTGATTTGTTTGGAAAATTCATATGCAACGCAAAATATATCAAAATTATGCATTGATACAGACTAGTTTGTTGCATTATGTAACAGGCATGGAAATAATTTTCTTTCTCCTGGGTTAATAAATATTTAGAAAAATTTGATACCTATCTTGTTCTACCAAACTAATCTGTGATAAGTAAAAAATATTTAATTTATACACATACTTAAGGCAATGTTTTTGTAATGCTCCTACTACTTACAAAGTCAAAAATAATTTGTTTTGATTTTTCCTATTGTTTCAACGCTTTAAAGTTAGATCTACTATTTGAATATCCAGAAGTAATAAAGTACTCTTTTTTACATAAGTGTATGCAGGATTCCTGTAGTAAAAACTATTTGAGGTTCGGTTATAATATTATAAATGTCCTTATTAGTAAATAACATAGAATTAACTTTTATGCAATATACATCGTCACACATAAATTTCGCATCAAGCAATTTAAGTGTCACAAACACGTTCAAAGATAACTGTAATACAAAGAAAAAATGTAGTAACGATTAAATTCATTGAATGTAGATATTAGTAAATCACAAATAATAGGAAAATAACGAAGCTTGTAAGTCGAGACTTGAAAATTGGTATATGTGTATAATATGCAAATACACACAATTTTTGTAAAATTTGATGCGGACTTTATGTATAACATTGTAAATTAGAGACTATCCTTATTCTTACTTTCTAAGTAAGTTTAAATTTTAAAAATTTTAATAAAAATTATAAAATTAAAAGACTAGCTACAACAAATTTATCACAAACTTTTTTCAGTTTCGGAGAAAATATTCCAAATATGAAAGGATTGTTCTTGTTTGAATAATAAATATACGTCATAATTGTGAATGTTTTGTTCTTGTTTTTAATCAAACAGTTGCAGTAGTTACTAAATTAATTAAATTTGTTTCACTTTTAGTTAAAATTTGTATACATAAATAGAAAACTTGTTATTGCTTAAAAACGCGTTGAAACGTGAATCAATTTATTATAAAAAAAAAGTTAGTACCACTTTCGTAAATTGGACCCACACATATAGTTGAATGTGGTCATCACATTTACAAACTAGGTTAATTGATGACCGATGCTTTTAGACGATTTCATTAATTAAACGCCGGACTTAAATAAATACGGTGTTTCCACCAACTTTCTCGTTTCTGAAAATTTGAGACGTTCTGTTACTATACTAAAATTCCATATATTAAACCTCATATTAAAGATCGAAACTTCAGCTTGAGGGCAGTTTTGCATACAAGTTTTAGTGTGATTGTCATCTCTTTTCCGACCGGAACGCATGACAGCAAGCTTCAAGAAAACAAAGCCTAGAAGGGATTGGCATTCCATGATCTGCACATAACTTTTACAGTGGGTCCTTTGTTAAACTAAGTTTGTTCCTCCTTTGTAGTGTGTTTTAAATGAAACGTAAAAAAAGCAACTACAGAACAATATCGAGACTTAAAATAAATAAAATGATGCTTTAAACAACAACCGAATTCTTTAAACATTTTTATTTTAGGGAGTAACGGTTTCTTAATTTTAAATTTTATATTGTTAGTTCAGTAATTTAGATGACGTTATATAGTAATTCTAGAAGAAAATTACCGCTCCAAATCCGTAACAAACAAATGTTATACAATACATTATCGGAAGAAAACAGACTAAAAGAAACTGCAAATGGAATTCGTAGATCACGCAGCTAGTGTACTGTAAAACTTAGAGGACAGTTTCCAATCCAGTAATTGCATCCAGACTTTGCTATTTTTATCTGTTACTAAAAACGAACAAATATATTTTAGTGGTCAGGAAGTTAATAGAAACCTCGAAAATGAAAGTCTTTGAAACCTAACAAAGCTTTTCATTGTTACATCTTATGATGACAACCTAAAGCGGAAAATCTGACATTGATAAGAATTCCACAAGATTGCGTAGAAATTTTATTGTTAAGGGTCAACTCTAATGTCGAATTTGTATCATACTGATTCGTTCTATTAAACAAATTGATTTGTATATATTCTAATAATTTAAATTCGGTCATCAAACATTAGTTTAATTTTAGTAAATCAAATTTTCTCTAAATGGATCCAATTAAAAAAATAATAGAATTATTAAATGAAAGAATGTCAAAATTAATCCATGCTTTTTATATCAACTTATAATTTTTAATTATATTTTATTGAAACTCTAACAATCTAGGACACTCATTCGTTATAATTTAATTATCACAATTATGAAACGTTGCGTAATTCCTTTAAAAGAAAAAAATAAGTTTTGGTTCACATTTAACTACTACTCATCACTATTTACGGAACCTTCACCCCATTTTATTTCAATTCTACACATAATTGGGTATATCTCATAAAACTTGTTCCTGTGGGATATCGAATATCTGCAAATTTTATATTTATAAATAAGTGGAATTTGAAGTCATCTTTAAAGATGGATAATTTCGATTTTTTAAAATATGCATATACAGTAACGTATATGATGGTAACTTATGTGACAATCGCCCGTTAAATACTAAAAAAGTTGCCAAACAGAGACACTTATACAAGCTAACTGTTTGTACTTAAGACTGATACTGTTGAGTTATGCCTCCAAAGTAATACAATCGGTAACTTAAGTGACCTTAATAATAGTATATAATACACCAAGGTGGTGAAGTCTGTCATGGCAATAATGACAGACTTCAAAACCATGGTGTATATACTATTTTCCACATTTAAGCCAAAAATAAAAAGTAAACATTTTTCTTGTAAAATCAAGTAGCACAGGAATGCAAATAAATCAACTGCAACTGATTTATTAAACACTTGTGTCATAATTCACCTTCCATTTTCGTTAAAATTATGGGTAATATGTAAATTAGTTGATTTAGAAGCCAATCGCAGCGGTTTAGATTTGTCTGATTTTTAATGTCTTTCAAGATGCTTTTTGTTATTAAAGATTATATCGTATTTAATCAAGTTAATTCGCACTGAATTCATTAAATAGAGGACATCGAATAAATAATAGATTTTCTTATCGTTTACGAGAAGGTATGGTTTTTCCAGTGATACATCTAATCTTTTAATTAGGTTTCAAAAATTAGAACCTTGATAAGTTACTACTGCTCTAATATTGGCACTGCATTGTAGTTGTAGCTTTTTCTATGCAGTTTAATACTGTCCACTTCAATTTGTCATCTTTGCATATCGTATTTGTAAAGATGTAGCAAAAGATTGTTTAAATTTTTTTATATATGATACTAACCATGATCACGTAGCACTTTGAGCTGGCAAAAATTTAAAACCTACTTTAAAATTAACATTTTGGGGCTCGTAAAAGTATAATTTTAGTGAAAATTGTTTATATTCCTCTGTGTATCTCCTACTTCTTAATGGTTTTATTTTTAAGATCACTAGGGCTTTCACAATTTGTGCTCCGCTTTCGGGAAGAAAATTATCACATAACTGTTTAAACTCTGCAGTCGTTGTGCTTTCGTTTGGTAATGTTAACTTCAATTGAAGTGCTTTCTTCTCGCGTTGCAATTTAAGAATGTTCCTACGTAATTTTCTTTTGCTAGGAGTATTTCAGCTGCAAGCTTGAGTAGTTTGGGTATAGCTAGAGATGTTAACGAACATTTATTTACATCAATTTTCAAAACACTTGTATAAAACATCTAAAAATTTCATTTATTACTTTGCTAATATACTTTGCATTATTTGAATATTGGGTTTCAGAAATTGACACATACTTGTTAAATTTTTATAGTCGACAGGTCGAACCTTCCACATTCTGTTAACCATTCAAAAACACCTACAACAAAATGTTTGTAATTTACTTAAAATTCTTCATGTAACTTAACTAGCCTGGTTAAATCTCCTTTGGGAAACCTGAAAAAATTGATTCTACCGTCATATTTAATAAATAAATAAATTCACGTTATGTATTTGCGGTTACAAGATGGGGGCGCAAACTTTAAACTAATGGCATTTTTTATTCAAATAATTTTATCGTGTTAGGTAATTTTAAGCAGAAAATACGTTAAAGATAATCTCCTGGATATACAAAATTATGCTGCACTCGTTTTGTTAAACAAGTATTCTTGGATTCTCACAAAATTTGAATTTGTCCATTATTAACCTAGGTCAACAATAGAAAAAATTATTAACCACTAATAGAAATTCAACTTCTCAGTTGGCTAGGAGACGCAATAATTGTACACTTCACAGCTAGCTTGTTTATAAACCTTAGAGTTTAGATATCTATTTTATTTGTTCACATATAAATATTAAAAATAGTAGCAAACTCACAATACAACCTACACAGCTTAAGATTACATAAGCACTTCTCTTTTCAGTGCTGCCGATTTAGAACAATTTTCCCGAGGGTAAACCACTGAAAAAAAATGTACACTAATTCCTAGGACGGTTACTAATTTCTCTAATCTCCCAATAATTCCTTTAATTCCCCACTAATTCCTCTAATTTCCCAGTATTTGGTCTAATTCTCCACTAATTCCTCTAATTTTCCACTAATTCCCTTTATAATTGCATATGAACTTTAAAAATATCTAGCAATTCCTTTAATTTTACTAATCCTTAAAACTAATTTCCTAATATTTCACCAAATTTACTCATTTATATATTTTTTTATTTATTTACAAAATAAATTAAGCATATGTAGACGTTTGTATAGAAGGTACTAAAGCTCCAATTAAAAAGCTGGAGAAGATAAATTGTTTATTTTACTTCAACAAACTTATATCTACCTATGAATGAAAGTAAAAGTAAGGTACCGGTTCTTTATATTATAAAACTAAACATATTTGTTCTAGTATAATTCAAGATAACATGACATAGTTGAATAAGAAAAATTATGGTTTCTTAAACTCTTTATATCTCCTCTTAATATTAAGTTGATCTGCCCGGTTTAATTGAAATGGGCCGTCACCAATTAAATTAATAGGACCATACAAAATAAAATCTTTATGGACCGTATCAATGTCTTCTTTTCGGGGCCAAATAAACGTATCTAACTCTGCTTTCAGAAACTTTATTTTATAATAAGCGTTTCTTTTATCTTCAAGTATCCGACCAATAAACCAGGATTGGTCATAGAAACCGCGTAATACCCTTCCAAGTGTATTTGGATTTCGACAGTTCCCGATACATTTTCTGATTTGCACGGATACATTTCATCTGAAAAGTGTTCCAAATCATCGCAATCGTCGAGTTCCATCGCATCCGAGTCAGCAGAGCAGTCACTGCTAGTGCCACCGGATTGGTCCACAGGTAACTTCTGTTTAGTTTTTTCATAGTCAAAGGTGGCTGGGAATTTTTTGAGGACGTTTTCCTTGTACTACCTATAAATCTTTTAAGCGGTCAGTATTTACTCTACCGTTAGACTGATCTAAAAGCCAGCAGTACGATGACTTTTTAATAATTGAAGTCTTTTTACCGACATAGATTTTTATATAAGGTGAGTTTTCCAATACACTATGCACTTTTTCAGAAAAGTCTTTTAAACTTATACAATTAGTCTCCATAGTGTCACATTCGGGATCTTCATTAGAAATCTCGTTCGAAATTAACTCCATAACTGCATCATCCTCATAACCATATATGTTTGCCACATCTAGGTCAATTTCATTTTCTTCTGGATTTTCATCAACTTCGGCGTCGATATCTTCGTTCCCCTCTGTAACTACGATATTTGGTTTTCGTCTTACTAACGGTACCTGCATATATTTCCAATCGTTTTCTTTTGCATTGATTCCCAAATGTTTTATGTCCTCTATGACATTTTGTAGAGCTTCTTCAACTATATCTTTGATATTCAAATTAATAATGTCGTCCTCACATGGTAAATTTTCTTTCTTCAGTCTGTTTTTTTTTGTCTTCCCTTGGAAATGTAAAAGTTCCCCTCAGATCGTTTATGGTGTCAACTATTGTCCTAATTCTATCAATTCGGTTTAGCATATCCTTTACACTAAAATTTATTATTGTTGAATACGTAGAAGTCATAGACCTTGCAGCCCGAAATAAGGATTCACAAGCTTGGCTACCAAAATGGCGATGCTGAACATCTCTGGTTTTAACTCGCGGCTTTTCAGTTTCAGTATTAGTTTAATCAAAGCGTGGGCGTTCATTTCAATACAAGGTAACAATTACTGGTCAAAAAGTTGTCTGTTATTTTGTATTCTTTGTTTCCTTTAATCCATGCTCTCCAGATTCTTGCAAAAATACAACATACCAAATCTGAAGTAGTCTGGTACGCAACTCAGTGCTGGAATTTAAGAACGATGATTCGACGTAGTGCATAAGCTTAAGAAACGCCACACTACCTTCACTTTGTGGAATTTCTTTAGTCAGTTGTTCAATTACAATCGAACTGCACATTTTTCTGCGGATGCAAAATTCATTTTGTCTTCACTTTTGAGATCAGAATCTGTCAAGAGATGTATGTCTTTGGAACCTTCAAAATCAATTCCCTGAGATGATCAGAAGTGGCAGTGTATTTTCCAAATGGCAGATGTATTCCTGGCTTTAGAAAACGAGTCCGCAATTTTGTTAAAATATGCGTGGTATCCTGCACATAACATTCTTCATTTTTTTCAATGAATGAACTATATCTGTTGTTGCTGGAGTTATTTTGTTCTCTTTATATTCAGGTGTTAAACGACACACCAAGTCAGTATTTAAACGCATACCTCTTAAAAGTCGAGTATCACCGTCTGAGGAAAATCCAATAATTGTGATGCCAAATTTCTTAACTTCCTCCTTCATCCATTCCCATCTCAAAGTAACCTGCTCTGTAGTAAATGAACTATCAGTTCCGAACAAAGACAGGCAGTATGGCGTTGCTCCAACATGTAATGGTTGAGCCATTATTACATAAGCATATGTTGCTTTACTCGGTTTGAAAGTAAGTCTGAATTGCTTTAGCAGAGGTTCCAGGAAACGTACCTTGTTGAGGAAGACCATCCCTTAATGGCAAAACAAATCCTATCACATTATTAGATTTGCTGTCATATTCAATTTTGCCTGTCACTCAGTGGCATCCTCGGATACCCAAATCATTTTTGGTAAATTTCTATCGGTCAAGTGTTTCAATAGGCCTTTAAAATCAAATCCACCTTCTTGTAGAGTCTCATTTTTAGTGTCCAAAAATCGATTCAACGTAGAAATTGAAGGTAAACTATTTTTTAAATTTGCTTGAAGTGTTTCATAAAGTAATCGGCCACCAATATAAAATAGGTATACTGCAAATTTTTTGACCGCATCGTCGTATCTGTTTCGATTGTTCGAACAAGTAGAATTTTTAAAGATAAATCTTGCAATTTTTGTAGTAATTGTGGTATATCAGGCACGCATGTATTAGACTTTTGCACACTTTCTATTTCACTTATGTTTCTTGAGAGTTGTTCAGCCAGTTCACTATTTTTATTTGCTATTTCACTGACTTTTCAGCAATACAAAAGTAATTCGTCATTAAACTTTGGTCGTCTGACAATTTTTTCTCTAGCTCGTCTCTCTTTCACATCTTTGATATTTATTTCTATTCCATTTGGACAGTATTTTATTCTCATTCTGGCTGTCGATTTTGCATACTTGATTCAATGAGGTATTCGTATTGATGCACTTATTAATATTTTCAAGGGACGCGTCTGGTCGCTGCCACCTTCACTTGAGCAGGTTGCAGAAGTAGTGTTTGATAGGGGTTGTAACCTTGATCCTAAATAAACATCACACGATTTGTTGGGCATACCATTGGTGGAATTTGAGGCGGGAGATAAAACGATATCACTTATAATTTTGACATTTGATGCTTCGCTGTGCAGGCTTGCATCTCGGTTTGGATGCTTGGTTATCATATAGGAAGTAATCGACTGCTGTTGAGCATGTGCCGACATTTCTGTCGATACATTGAATGTCGACATGGCTTGCGTTTGCAAATGTTTAGTCATCAAGTGTGTATGAAAATTAGAGTAAATCCAACTTTTTTTATTTCCAGGTTTAACTATTTTGGGTAGTTTGTATGTCGCGTTACAGAAGCAGGTTACTTTGCAAAGATGTTGTCATGTTGGTCCAATGAAGTTACAATTTTAATATCATGAAATTTATGCTGAAGCGTTTCCCATAAATCTGTATTTGCCTCGGTAGTAGCTTTTAATTTTGCCCAATTCTTCAAGTTTCGAAAAATTAAGGCATTTTCGTCTGTTAAGTTCACGGCAGGTGTCTGATTGGTAATCTTTCTAGGATTGTGATCGGGATCGTCTAATTTCTCCTGGGATTCACCACTTACAAATTCTGAAATTTCAACAGAAGTTTTAAGCCTTTTCTTGGGAGGCTTTTCGTGATTATTAGGAGCAGAATCTTGACAATCCTTTTGTGTGATTTTCTTTTCTTTTAAAATAATCGATCATCCAAAGTAGTACTTGCTGGTGTGCTGGTAACATTTTGTAAATTTTTGGGTTTTGCTATATATTCCATAGTATTTAACTCGATCCTCTTCATCGATGAGTTGAAATAAATCAGTCCTTGCAAACTTTTCTATTTCTGATATAGTTGCTTTTGTCATTCCAGCTATTAAAGCTTCGTTTTCATAACCACAGCTTTTTAGTAGGTTTTAAAATTTCTGGTATTTTTGTATTTAGCGCCGTTTCAGCCTCTTCGAAAACGTCTTTATCTTCCGATTCACTCATCTATAAAAAATTAAACTCAACAAAGTACTTGCTTCATATTTCGCCAAACCAATTTGTTTTTTAATTGCACTTAATAGAGTCTTTAGAAACATTCACAACTTAATATTTGTAGTTTACCGCAATTGTTTAAGTTCTCATTATTCCAGAATATTGATCTCGTACTTAAAATAATAAGATGTTTGTACTGCCATTCTAAAAAACTAAAAAATTGAGATTGTTTTTTCTCAAACTAACCCCTAGTAAATCAATCGACTTTCAACTAGTATTTCATTTAATGATGATGAATGTAATTTTTACTGATAAAATCATATCTTATAAAGCTTGATATTTTTAAATTTACTCCCGCTGAAACTGATTTAGTTGCTTGTTGAAAATGCAATTCAAATAATATGATTGTGCATACTCCTGCCTTTTAAATTTCGTCGCATCATGGAAATCTTGAATTGCGTTTTACAGCCGATTACCGTACCATCGAACGCGAGATCGAACGTAACTACTACCGATCGTACTTACAACTGGAATAAGATTGTATACAGCTATGATTTGATGTTTTCTCTCAAGCTTGCTTTCAACCAATTTCTATTTATGAGGTTATACAAAATAGTACTTACTGTTACTGAACAGCAATAATGGAAATCGATAAAATATCACACTGGTCTAGTCACTTATGTTTATAAAAATAATTATTATTTGACCTCGATTTAATTATGTAAACAGCAAAATAACTACACATTACAATTACTTAAAACAAGTACACCATGCATTTGGTAAATGAAATTCCAGACGGTGCAAAGTGACGGCAAACTGTAATCGCGCTTATTTAACAGTTTTCTGTGAGCCGAGGTTGTGCAATGTACTAATTTGCTTCTCGCTTTTTCTAATTTCGTTCTAATTCTCCCACTAATTCCGCTATTCTCTTAGTATTTCCTGAGCAATTCACAAAATTCCTCTCAATTCCTGTAATTCTCCACCAATTCCTCTAATTCTTCACTAATTCCTCTAATTCCTTACTAATTCCTAAAGATTGTACACCAAAGTTCCCCTGCGAAACACCCCTCGAATTTTCCTAAATTAAAAGGTAACTTATGTGACCATGAAGTTACAAATGGAGACCCAAACTCTTTAATATTTTGTTTACTCTTTTACTTCTATTACTCCAATGATATTAACACAATTTTAATGTCAAACTTACGTCTATTGTTTAGTTGATTAAACACTGACGGTTACTTCTTCAACAGGGATTTTGCTGATATATTGATGGATGATAAGATATCGCAGTTGGTGACTGGTGACATTTGCCACATAAAACCAACATTTTGGAAAAAATAACAGATTTAGATTTTGAGACGGTATTATTTCGTAATTAAAAATTGATTTGTGATCCAAAATCTCCCTAGAGTACAGACAACTGTGTTTACACTTATGCGATGGGGACGAATTTTGTGTTATACATTTTCTAGGGATATTAATTTGAGATTGCCGGCTCCAAAAAATTTCTCCTTATTAACAGATCAAAAAGACCAATTTCCTTCTGATTTGTGAATCGTCTGTGAAAGGTGCTACATTGAACATCATCTGAAATTCGAACAGCTAGGCATGTGTTAATTATTTAGTATAAACCTAAGTAAAATCATCCCGTACAACAAGGGAATAAGTTTTCACCTTCTATTCGTGTACACTTTTTTTTTCTGTCTTTCGCTTTCTTTGTGAAGAACGTTTTTTAAGGTCGGACTGAATTATAAACAATAAAAGAAAACAATTACATAAAAGTGCAGTGCCGGTAAAATTCGAGAAAGAAGGTATGTACTACAAAGCAAATTAATATTATTTTATTTGCCTATTGAAGTAGTTTTGTGTATTAACTTATTATTCTATAGTTCTTTTTTTTCAATTTCAAATTGATAAGATAAACAAAAAACAAAATTTTTTTCCAGATTTTATATCCAATAGTATAGCCTTTGTTCTTTTGATCAAAAAATGACAAAAACTTTTGTGTAGCTTTTGTAACTTAATTCGATGTAAATCAATGCGTAGAACACTGTAGTACAAACCGTTTCTTCGTATTTCTCGAAATTTGAGCATAAACTACGTTTCTCCCATTGCTATATTAATCAGATGGCAACTGATAGTATTTCTGTATTCTACACCTTCTTATTAGTATATTTCACCATTTGAAGTGATTCACATACATTGGTCGCGTGTTTATTAACTTTATTCCGTTTGAAAATTGATCGCATATAATTTATGATTATTAATTTATTCAACTGTAAGTTTTTGCGCAAAAACAAAAATACGAAACGAATTTAATAGCCCATTAACAACTTATTTCTACATTTAACTCTAATATCTTTTATTTATTACTTTTATCATTCCTTTCATTTCCTTCTTTGTTTTTTGCCAAGACCCTATATCATCTGCGTAAGCTAGAACCCACACTTTTCTTCTTCTCACCACTATCTCTCTTATCTGCTGTCCTTTAATTTCTTCCTGTAAGTCTCTTACATACAAAGAAAATAAACCAGGGCTCAGTCTACATTCCTGTTTCAACCCTTTCTCTATCCCAAACTCTCTTTCCAGCTTTTCCACTACTCTTGTTCTGCATCTTGTTTATTTCTGGCACTCTTCATTGCACCATTCATTTTGTCTCCCCCAAATTTCCTGTTCTCACTCTATACTTTCTCCTTTTCTGTTGCTTCCTCCATTTCTTTTATTATTTTGTTTATCTCCTTCTCTATTCCTCCTTCTGAATTTTGTCCTTTCTCCATTTTTTCTTGTATCTTTCTATATTTTCATCCGTCCATACTTTCATTTCTCTCGCTTCTCTTTTTTTTTCTGTATCATTTTCTTTTCCCACCAAATTCACTTCTAACGTTTGATGATCAGAATCTTCACTTTTACCAATTTTGAACTTTGTTATGTCTTATATACATCTTTCATTTGTACTCTTCTCTTCCTCTAATAAACGTGTATTCCCATTTCCCTCCATACTCCATGTTTCCGTTTAATATTGTCCACCCTTTTTCCTCACAAAATTCTACCAATTTTTTATTCTTGTCCATTTATTATTTTATCTATTGATACTCTTTTCTTTACCCGTCCATTTACCATCATATCTCCTTCCTTTCCTACTTTGCATTGAAATTGCCTTATAATATTAGTTTTTTTCATCTCTCTTTTCATTATTTTATCTATGTTTTCCTTTCGTCGTTTCTATTTCTTTCCATAAATTGTTATTACTTCATCCCTTTTGCTTCTTTTGTTTATATATTCGTTTTCATCACTCCCATTATTCTTCCTCTCTCTCCCTCTTTTTCTTTTTCCATTCTTCTCTCACCTCTATTATTATTCCCCCTTTGCTCTTCCCAACTTCTCTGTTTTCCCCAAACTGTACATGTCCCATATAAATTCTTCAGGCATCTTGTCTTTCCACTCTTCCCAATCTTTCTCTACAATCCAGGTTTCCACCAGCCCCACCATTATAATATAATTCCAAAATTCCCTCTCTTTGTTTTATTTCTGCCACATTCCAAAATAATATCTTGTTTTTTTTCCTGTCCCTTTTACTTTCTCCCATTTTTTTCATTTCCCGTTCTTTTTCCCCTTTGCCCTCCCCATTTTCTAATTTTTTTGTCCAGTTTCTCACTTTTCCTTTCTTCTCTATTCATCTTCGTCCTTCTCTTTCACCCACATTTTTAAGAATCCTATTTTCACTTTTTTTTTCTCTTTCCATATTTTTGCCTCTAACCTCATCTTTGTTTGTACATCCTTTCCTTTTTCGTCATGTCCTCGTCAATATAAATTCTCGTACCTTGCTAACTTCTTCTTATTTTGTAATATTTCTAATTTTTCTTCTAAACTTCCTACCTTTATTAATACTATTCCTTTCTTTATCTCTTTAGCTTCTTCCACTTTTTCTTTCAACCCATGTTATTCCTTAACATATCTTGAACCTGAATCTTTATTTCTTGGTAGTTTTCGTTTACTTCCAACGCTTTCACGACTACATTTTTTCTCCTCTTTTTTTTTCTCCATGTTTTCCACATTTCTTTCTAAGTTTTCCACTTTTTCTCTAATTTCTTGCACTTATTTTCCCATTTCTCATTTATTGTCTTCATTTCCGCTCCTAATTCCTTTATTTCCCCTTTCGTTCTTTCTTGGTTTTTTTTTATTAACATAATTTCTCTTAGCATTTCAATGCATACATATCGTATTTCATCTTCTTCTTGCCTCCTACGTACTTCTTTTTTTTACTTTTTCTTTATTATTACGGTTTTTCTATGGCGATCTACTCTTCTTTTTACTTCTTCTGAATGCTTTAAATAACTCTTCTTCCGTTTTTCTTTTCTCGAGTCCGAATCCCTGTGTCTGTTTAACCCCACACGTTATTTTATGTAATTTGAAATTAAATTCAAATTTATATTATGCATATAAATGATAAAAGAAAATAAGAATAATAAGAAAAACCATAGGACGCGATAATATGTGAGAAAAAAGCGAAAATCAAATTAGAAATTAAAACAGTCTTACCATTGATTTCGGAGAAAAACGATGTAATTTTGAATGCAATTATAAGTAAATATTGTTTGAATAGACAAATAAATTGTTTATGTAAGTAAAAACGTAAATAAACTTGATTTCTTAAAATTACAGTGTTGTTTTATTAAAGCATTGAATCAATATTAAAGTTTTGAAATAAAATTAAAAAGCAATTTATAAATCTACATTGACGCACGATAAATTTGCGAAATTTTTTAATTTAATAGGAAAGCAAATAAAAATGCGTGAAGTGCAGAAATAACCTGGGCCTACCCTAACATTCTTAAACGAAATGCGGCCGTGTAGTTTTATCACAAGATCAACACTTTGGTCGTTTTGCAAAAATTAAATAATCGATTTACATTTCAACCTTGGATAGCTTATAGCAGCTAACACCAATAACAGCTCGGCGCTACAATTTACTAGTGAATCTTGTAGACCGCGGGTTAAAAAGAGAGAAGGAGAAGCTGTTACACATTTTACAAGAGTTTTATCAAAACAAGAATTTGATGACTTCTTACATTTATTTAGCCACAAAGGTAAATAGTTCTTACAAAACACCAGTGTAATTTTGATGTTACTTATATTTTGTAGATTATATTAGTTTTGGAGTAGGAGGTGCCTGTCGCTGCAATGAGCTCCTACACATGACAACAAATGATATTGAAGATTTAGGACATCTCATCTCGGTCAAAATTTCAAATTCTAAAACTAACAAGTCCCGTACAATTACAATCATTGAAAATTTCTAGTTAAAGATGAATAGAGGTTATGCTAATTTAAAACCAAAAGATATAAACTTGAGTAGATTATTCATTAAGTACCAAAATAGTAAATGCCATTGCGTTCTAATGGTTATTCATAAGATTCCCGGTGTCCCAAAAGAAGGAGGGTCCTACTTAAAGTTACTAAATCATAATGAGTACACAGAGCATTGCCTCCGAAGAACTTCGGCAACACTTTTGGTAAATAATGGTGCGGACATTACTTCTCTCAAAAGGCACGGTGGGTGGATGTCAGGAAGTGTTGCTGACGGATATATAGACGATTCCATTAGGAACAAAAAAACACAGCAATGAAAATCTTTACCACATTCGACAACAATGAACCTAGTACTTCTCCATAATTTGAAATAAATCAGACAGTCACAAATATAGAAAGTATTGATTTAACTAATGTGACTATAATACGTACTAATAATACAATTTTGGACCACACCACTAAAGTTAAGAACGTTGACACTGTAACCGTTAGTAGTGGTTTAAATATACAAAATAGTGCTACAAATAATTGTACGTTCAATGTTACAGTAATAAATAAAAAGTATTTCATTTGATGTATCACTCACTAAAAAAGCACAAAGTTAAAACACTGTCAGTCGGCAGCATCTGAAGAAAAATAGTATATGTCACTCGGAACAGAAAGCTGTTTTTTGTGCTTCACTCAAATTGCGCGGCCTCGGCTAACGCCTTGTCCTCAACCTTCTGAGCTCAGCACAAAAAGTGCTTTCTACTCCTAGTAACATAATCTACTATTTTATGACCGATTACCTTTTTATGTATTTAAAGTAATTTTCTTTACATCTTCAGCTTTTACAAATCATTATTTTTTACTTATTCTGCATACTTACCTTCCTCGATTATACTTAATCATCGTTTTATTTTCAGTTTGTTTAAATTTCTCATTAATCTTCCATTTGTACATTTAGGTGTTATTTTTTTCTACTCAGTTTCCTTTTAAGTTTCTATTACATTCATTTTTAACTCACTTCATTTATTCTTTTTAATTTTGTTTACTTGGTACCCAACACTTTAATGTCGCAATTTCGTTTATTGGAAAAGCCGTTCACATATTTAAAATTTGGAAATAAGTAGAGGTCATTATGTCCCCTGACTTGGTCTTAATTCTGAAGGAGACTTCTGAAGGAACCACCTACAAGATTGGCCTTTGTCCTCTATATTTGCACGTAAAAGTTACTACGATTACAATTAAATTGTCGTTTCTTCACGTGGCTGTTAAATAAGGACGAAGTTAATTTGTGGAAAAAGCTTTATAACATGAATACTTGAAAATATTTAACATTAAATACTATAGAAAAATTAATGTTTTAATGCTCGTCGACTAAACTCCCTCACATTTGCTTTAACTTTGCTCATGTTTTTGCACGGAATTATCTGAAATGAGTTTTATGCACCGAACCCACGTTTGCTTGAAATCTTCTAAAGATGTAGCAGATTTACAATTACAATTACAATTTAGGTACAAATTGACCGAATTGCTGTTGTACCATTTTACTGTTTTAATGGGATAATGGCAAGTTGCCAAATCTGGCAAAAAACGGGAACGCTGTGTTTTTTTTAATAAAGGCCTTTTCTGCAAACATTCAAAAATAAACAGGTCTGCATTAATGCTTCCTGAAGTCGTGAAAGCAGTGCTCCGTAACCCGCACTGACAGATGGTCTGCCAAACAAAAATTTCTTTGGAAAGTTTTCCAACTAAATAATTTTTATCTAGAATCCTGTCTTCAAGACAGGAGTAGTACTGATTTGCTGGAAACGAAGATAAATCAGCCTTAACGAATGTTTCATCGTCAATGATGAAGCAGAAATCATTCTTTGCACCAACAGTTGCTAATACACTTTTGCACGAGGAATAGCTCGATTATGCTGGTCAGTCGATCTTTGGGGGCTTTTTTTTCTAATTTTTTATGCCACACCCTTAATTCTTTATATGGTAGATTGGTGTTCAAAGACCTTTCTGGCTACATCTTTAAAAGAGATGGCAGGATTTCGTTGTATGCTGTACATACTGCTATCTTTATTTTTGGTCAACAACTCGTGTTAACTTGCCGTTTCGTCGCTTCATATTTATAGTTCCGGTTTCCTTTAATCTTTTAAGGCACCTTTGCACAATTCTTTAAGACGTTTTGACAACTTTGGCAAGCTAAGAAGTTGATATTGAAGGATTCCGGTCCAGTTGCGCTCAATTTTTTTCACGGACTTCATATTCACGTTCTGTCATTTTGACAATTACGCAACAACAATCTTTATGATTAACAATGAAACATAGTCTTCTATGCGTTGGGATACTAAAATTTATTCGAATCCGGAAACCAAAGTGGTGATTCTCAGGAACAACATGTTTTTCTTGTTGACCATGGAGTACTGTAAGGTACTGATCACTTTTCATATTTTATAGTTGCACCAAAACCCTAAAAACACACACGAAAAACTCTAAAGAAAATTGACGTACGTTTTTTTTTTTTATATATAGCAATGGAATACGCATACTATTTAATTTTTCTTGTTGCGCAACCGTACAAGGGTCTTTGTCGCAAGGACTCCATTTTTTATTCTTTACGGTAAACGTAATGCACCGTCGGTGTTTTTTATCTTTATTAAAAGGCCCAAAAATTATTTTAATATACTTTTTTTTTCTTAATATTTTCTTTATTTAATTATGTCATTTTACTCTGGGGCTTTTTATCTTTTCTTTTACCTTTACTTTGGGTTTTTGACTTTTTTATCTTACCTTCTTATCTTGCTTTCTGCGTATTAACTACTTCCGTATTGTCCATTGTGACAGAAGTAAAACTGTTGTTGTTGTTTTATATCACTCATGCAAGATTTTTTAGGATGTAAACGAAGATTTTAATTAAGGAATTATCGATTTATTTATCTACCGTTGAAATCAGCTTATCTGCAATGAAGGACCACGAACTACGGCGCCTTGTACCTTTTTTTGCTAAGTACCACATTCCTTTTTATTTCTACGGGCATATAGGTTTCTACTATTGTCACATTAATGCTATTTTTAATCAAATTAATTAATTAATAATTAGTTAGTAATTGGGACAAATTAGAAAGTTCGAATCACCGAACAGTTTATATCGTAGGTATGCTTTTTATAAAACATGACACACTATGCACTACATGAATCATGATTTTACTTATACTTACCAGACTTTTCCGTTTCTAACTTAGAAGTAGAGCAGATCTTCTATTTGCGCATTAAGTATTAACTAAGCCAATCATTATTATTTTAAAATTCCTACTTTAGCTTATGGAAGGAAAAAATTAATAATATTTTGACTATCTAAAATGTGCAATTTAAATTGCCATTGGTTTGATTTTTATCAATTACCTTATAATTCTATAAAAATTAAGTCTAAGTCAATTTTTCAATATGATTAAACTATTTTTAGAGAACAAATAATCAAAATATATTCATTCGTTCTTGATTGTAAACTCGTTTTACGATACTGTGTTTATTTTTAACTACTAGGTTATTCACTAAGTTAATTTAATTTTGATAAAGATGAAATGAAGTGCACCTTCCTTATAACATTGATTTATTGTATTATTATATGACCATGGTTTCGATACTAATTAGTATCATTTTCAAATTAATAGTCTTAAATCTAAAATATAAAACAGGTTGGAAAATTATGTAGAACAAAACCAGCTGCTACTCACCACAAAAGCTTAACAAACAATAACAAAAATATAAGTGTAAAATAACTAATTATTTCATTTTGAAATTAAATAATGGTTCGAACATCGTAACCAAATAACAGCCACGTGCAAGAACCAATAAGGAATGACAATCGGAAACGGAAAATTA
>JALBCR010001525.1:0-97500 GCA_030710515.1 Abscondita cerata | reverse complement strand
TTGTGTGCAATTTTACTCAATGAGGGCTTTTGATCTTTGAGCGTAACACATACATGCAGCTCATCCAGTCGAAGAGGATCGTGGGTGAATTTGGTAGTAATTAAGACGAATATTTTCACACTGCAAAAGTAATAAAAAAGACGCCACCTAGCAAAACGCGTAGTAAATACTCTAGAGCAACTAGGAACTCAAGACCCAAAACAAACTGTTAAACTGTAGAGATATAATTTTTATAAAACAACTAGACCAGTTATAGACACAAAATACATATACAATATACAACAAATGCGTGTAGCAAGCTACATAATACTATTTATTTTAAAAACAGTTAAATAGAAACGTTAAATTAAGTAATAACCGTTCCGTACAATATCTCACTGGGTGGTCGAAGTTGCTGAATAATTTAACAATCAACGAATAAAAACAGGTAATTGAATCTTAAAAAGCTCACACAAATAAGAGTAGCTTTACTGACTTTAAATATAACAGTCAAGTTCGTTGCGTACCGGTAATCGACAATAAATCAAATTTTGGCTTATCGATAATTAGGATCAAGAGTAGTCAGTTCGTATTCTAAAATGGATAAGTGGTAACGTACGAAGAGAGAAAGCAGGAACAAAATGTCCGCGGCTGGATATATAGATAAGTCAGAGGTCAACCAGTTTATCTTTGATGGACACCTTGAATGGACAAGTAGTAACCGGTTCCGTAAAGCAGGTGGATAGCAACGGCCATTCGAAGTAATGTGGAGATTAGTTCCTAATTAAGCAAACATAATTAGATAAATTTCTTGGTATTTATTTATTCCAAACAAACATTACCCGGTGACAGTTCTAAAACGTCAAAACGTGGTAAGATGGCAATAAAATCCAAACTTCAAAATGGTTACAATAAGTCAAAAAATGCTACTTACGACGTAGAAGGTAGTGGTTAAAAAATCTTCAGAGAATATTAAGAATTTTTCATGGGGTTTGTTTTCGTTACCAATTAATTATTAATAATAGTACTTAATCAGATTTTACCCATTTAGAACTGGACTTTTACCTTAACTTTTTACGTCAAAAGCACAATGAGAAAAGAGGAAAAGGAATGTTTAAGTATTGGACGAGATTGAGCCCAATTGGGACTAAGCAACTTAGAAAATTTGAAATCCCTAACTCAAAATGATTTTGTCGCCGGAATGCTCAAATGTAACTTAAATTGCTTAACTACAAGCGGTTTTACAAGGATGTATTGATATCTAGTTAGCGTAGATCAGTTCCTTGCATAAACAAAAGATTGCGTTAGTGTAAAGTTTGACGTCAAAAAGTAAACCAGAGTCACGCAATAAATTAAATGAAAAAGATGTCCACCGAAATTGTGAAAATCGAAAAATTGGAGTATCGAGCCATCATCAAGTACCTGTATTTAAAAGGGTTAAGAGGTAAGCAGATTTACGAAGATATGCTTAATACCCTTGGTGATCAATGTCCTTCGTATGCGACCGTCAAAAATTGGAATGCAAGCTTCAAAAGAGGTAAATTTTCCATTGAAGATGATGACCGATCGGGAAGGCCAGTTTCTGTGTCAGTCCCCGAAAATATCGATGCAGTTCATGACATGATTTTATCAGACCGTCGAATTGGGCTAAAACGGATATCTGAAGCACTGAATATTTCATACGAACGCGTTCATCATATGGTTCACGTCAATTTGGACATGAGAAAATTGCTGCAAAATGGATCCCCAAATGTTTGAATGTTGACCAAAAGCGTGCAAGAGTAGAAGCATCGCGTTCGATCTGTGCTCGATTTGAAAACGATGTAGACTTCTTAAACCGAATTGTTACTATGGATGAGACTTGGGTACATTTCTACGATCCAGAAACAAAGCAACAATCGATGGAATGGCGACACTCTGGTTCTCCAAGACCTAAGAAGTTTCGTGTCCAAAATCTGCTGGAAAAGTTCTTGCTTCAGTTTTTGGGATTGCCATGGAGTAATCATGATTGATTTTTTGGATAAGGGTAGAACAATAACTGGAGATTACTATTCGACATTACTGACCACTCTACGGGAAAATATTAAAGAGAAAAGACGCGGAAAGCTATCCAAAGGTGTTTGTTTTTGCAGGACAACGCCCCTGCACACAAATCTTATGTTGCCATGCAAAAAATTCGTGATTTAGGGTTTGAATTACTAGAACACCCCCCTTATTCATCCGATTTGGCTCCGTCCGACTATCACCTCTTTCCTCAACTGAAAAAAAGTTTAAAAGGTCGTACATTTTCTTCCAACAAGGAGGTAATAGAAGCTGTGGAGGTCTGGTTTGCAGAGCAAGAAGAAACATTTTTTTTGAAAGTTCTAGAGACGTTGCAGGTTTGCTGTAATAAATGTATCCAATTAAGAGGAAATATGTTGAGTAATAAAATATTTTGACATTGAAATTTTGTTTGGTTCTATAGTAGGCTAAGAATTCTTCAATATATCCTCGTACTTCCATAATCTGCTAAAAATGATTATATCAAACTATTAAAGTGAAATTTGGTTATACCAATAATCAAATAAAATTAAATGAAGTCAAACTTCAGGTGGAAAAAACCCGTCACAATGTTATTTTAAGTCACTTACCGCTGCGTGTATATTTTTACTTCAAAGTTATTTAAAAGTTGACATTGGACTGGAGATGTCTATAATTTATTATAATAAAAGCGTTCAAAAAAGTTTAAATTTTGCGTTTTAACCATTGTTTTTGTTTTGTAACTTGCAAGAAAAAAAATAAAAGAGTATAATAAAACTAAAAATAACGTTGTTGTAGTTACAAAAAAAGTACACACACAGAGAATAAATACGTAAATAAATAATCATGTTGCAAGAAATTTAACATCTAGGAGAAGTTCAGAGTCATACTGCAAGTCCACTTAATCCGTTGAAAAGTACTTGTAATACATCTACCAATATTGTAACAGGACTCTACATCGCCCCAAAACTTATAAACATGCAGTAGTACATATAAAAAATTGCTGTTTTATGTGAATAGATTGGGTCCAAGATATCCCTACGATAAAACGTCCTAGCGTCAAAATATCCTTATGCCACAACATCCCGGAGCCAAATCGTCTTGGAGCCAAAAAGGCGACAACAAAACGACAGTACCCAAAAGGCGGCGCCAAAACGTCCTAGACCGTAATTAGAAGCCTTAAAATAAGCTTTTGTGGTGTTGATCCTCGGCGTCATTAGAATTCAAACTACTAGAATCACGGTTAATGGATATGTTTTGATAATAAAATACTTATTAAAAAATAATGCAGATTAGAAAATATATAATGTTTTACGCCTGGTTTTACGTCTTTGTCAAAAACTTACGTAATATGCATACTGTATCACCCCTCTTACCGACCTGCCATATGTATAATAACTATTACGAGTCCCGTCCCATCTCAATTGACCCATTGTAAAAAAAAATACGTAATTTTGTTAATTCACTGAAAAACAATGATAATGCTACAATTCAATTATTTCAACAAATTATCAACTAAAAAACTTCATTACATTTTAAGATTTATAAAGTTAAATTTAATTTTAATATAAAAATAAAAATTGTTTTTCGCAAATTTTTATAAAATTTCTTTAAGAATCTTTGAATATGTAAAATAATCAAGTGGCTACACGTTTGCTAAACAAAAGAGTATTTATTTTTAGTATGACTCGTGGAAAGGTTGTTGATGAAAATTGTTATCAGTTTATTTAAAAAGGAAAATCAACGCGGAAATTGGAAATATAGTTAGTTTATCAAAGTTTACTATTAGAAATGTTGTTCAGATTATAAAACAACCAGTACAATTACTACAAAACCTTAGTATGTGCCCAAATCAATAATATCAAATGCTGATAGACGGGCTTTGAAGAGAATTATTAGAAAAAACAGGCCCGTTTGAACTATGGTGAATTATCTGCTCTCTGGAGCGATGCTGTGGGGCGAAGTATTTCAAGATCCACGTGCCATAGAGAAGCCCTTAAGTTAGGTTTAAAATTTACAAGGTAATTTTATTCCAACTAATCCAAAAACAAGTTTTCTATAATTTTACATTTTTTTAAGCAAAAGAAAAGCCACTCCTAACATTGAATCAAAAGAAAAACCGACTAAAATGGGCTAAATGTCATATTAATTGGACTAGTAATGAATGGAGTAGTGTCCACTGGAGTAATGAGTCTCGTTTTGAAGTTTGTGTTGGGGCTAATTGAAGCAGAGTTATTCGTCAAAAAATGAAGCGTTCAATTTAGATTGTTTGAAAAAAAGTAACATTTCCTGCTTCAGTTATGGTGTGGGTTGGAAAACTTCACTTTATTGATGGAATTGTAAACACCGATAAATATTTAGAGATTTTAAGAAAATCGTTTCATCTAACAATGGCAGATGCATTGCAAAATAATCATAATTTTGCTTGCCATACATCATAAAAATCTTTAAAATGGCTTTCTGATCATAATATTTCACTTTTGGAGTGGGTAGCAAGTAGTCCCGACTTGTCACCAATAGAAACTCTTTGGCACATAATGAAAAAAAGATTATGAATACAGCCAGCTGCAAATGTAGTCATATTAAAACACAAATTTCAAAATATTTGGGATACTTTCACTCCAGATGAGTGTCAAAACTTAGTAAGTACGTTGCCCAAAAGAATTCAAGCTGTAATTAAAAATAAAAGTGACGTCACACAGTGGTAAAGATTTTTGGATTTCGTATGTTTTCCTTGCTTTTGATAACTTATATGTAATTTAAAGTTTAATATTGCAATAAAATGTTGTACATTGTTTAAAATGGTGTTTTCAATGATAATAAAAATAAACATTTAAATTAAATTCATCGTGAATTAGCATGATGTTATTTATAATGTTTCGATTTCTGTTAGTATATAAATAGTTAGTGAATTATATCTGAAAATGAAGTGCAATGGTTGTGAAGAAGATATCTTATCGGAAGAGGTGTTATGTCACGGTTCTATGAAACATTACCACTTCGTATGTTCTATATCCGAATAAACATTTCGAGCAAAATCTCGTAGTAATCAAAAAAGTGGAGATGTTCTAAATGTCGTGACGATAGAAAATTGAATGTCGCTTCAACCAGTGATACAGATACGATCGAAGAACGCGATGTAAAAGATATGGAAACAGAAATTTCACCTTACGTAAAGACAACCTTGGATAAAATATTGCAGTCTATTCAATTTATGTCCGAAAAATTTTAAAATATGCAATCACAAATAAATACACTAATTAAGAAAAATCAGAAATTAAAGGATGAAATAAAATCTTATAAGAAAGTGATGGAATGTAAAGATTTGCAGATACTTGAATTGACATTACGAATTAATAAAATAGAACAGCATTCAAAAGAAAAAAATATAAAAATACATGGAGTTAACAATGACGTCATAAGTACTCCTCAAGAGCAATTCAAAACGTAGCTGCTAATATAGGAGGTGAAAATGTTGAACCCGTGTTCGTACAAAAAATTAAACTCAAACATTCGTCTTTTCTGCTAGCCAAATTAAAGTCTGAAACCGAAAAAACCAATTTCTTATCCAAAGGTAAAGTTTGGTGAAAAAATCTTCCAGAAGATAATAAGAAAAAAGTAAAGCGTTTATATTTTAATGAAAACCTAACTCCACAGAATAGAATAATTCTCAAGGAAACTAAAACCCGTGCAAAAGTACATAACTACAAATACATCCGAGTTAAAAATGATAGAATCCTAGTACGCTACAGTGAGAAGGAGAAAGTAGTGCACATCGCATGCTTGGGAGATATAGGTAAGTATATAGCATAATATCTTAATCAACTTAATATAGAACTTAAAATTTATTTTATGTTTTGATACGATTGAAAGATTATTTTTATAAGAATTTAGTTTGGTTTGTTATTGATTTGAAAAATAAAATTTATCTTTCTACGCTAGAAATGCATTTAAAATTTTTATCAAATAAATACAACTAAATGGATTGGGTCAATCAAGATATTACTAATTTTCAAATAAACTTTAAAACATGCGATAATGTGGAGGAATGGAATAATCATAGTACAAAAAATTTTTACAAATAAGCTTAATGTTTTTATGTAAATATAAGATCGGTTAGAAAATATTGGGATGAATTATTAATAATAATAGAAAGAAGTAAGTTTGATATAATCTGTTTATCAGAACTTAATCTAAAAGAAGACGAATCTTACCTTATAAAATAAATAACTACAAAGTGATATATAAACTCACAGCTAATAAGTCAGAGGGTGGACTAATGTTATTTAATAAAAATAGTACTAAATTTATTTGTAATTTCTCTATACATTTATAAAAATTTTGAAGCAATTGACGTTATACTTAATGAACGATACAAATCTAATATGGCATTTCTTATTTGTTTACGACCTCCGAATACTAAATAAATGATTTCATCAAAGAATTGGATTCCTTGTTAATTAATATGGATGAGTTCAATGTAATATTAATAGGAGATATAAACATTAATTTACAAGACAAATTAAAAACTACAAATGAATATGAGACGATATTGTACTCAAAAGGGTTTATGAATACTACAAACGACGTAACAAGAGAGGAGTATAGAGATGGTGTATTAATTAGATCATTAGTTGATCATATTTTTATTAGAACAGATTACAAAGGAATATATTCTTCAGTTATTAGACATAAATTATTGGACCACAACCCAATAACAATATCGGTACATTTTAAAAATATGTGTAGTTCAAGTAAATCTTTGAGAAAAAATGATTATAGATACAACGAAAAAAAGGTCAGAAAAGTATTCACAGAAACAGAATGGAACGAAGTACAGGATGAGAACATCAATATCTTTCTGAAATTTAAACAAAGAATGGTTTACGGATAAACTATTGTGCAAAATATAAGAGAGAAATAGATTATTCAGAAGGTGGAAGTCAAATTCGAGTAGTACTCTTTACAGAGAAATATATAAAACATACCGAAACAAGCTTAACAACGAAATAAATGGAATTAAACAAGCATATGCAGAAAAAGGTTTATAGAATCTGCAAAAGAGTCTAAATCGTTTATGGAAAGAAATAAACAAAATTATATACCACAAACAGAAAAAAACCATCGATGAAAAAATCATAGACACAATGGGAAAGAAGGACAATATTAATAAAATAGTGAATAAATTTGCTGATACATTTGAAAAACAATTATAAGAACTTACTGAACAGTGCAACCATAATATAAAAATTAGTTATCATACAGAATCCACAAATAGTAGTTTTTATGTGCCTTTATCTAATGAAACGTTATAAACAAAAAGATTAAAATCAATAAGGCTCCTGGATACGATAAGATTAGAGCTAAAGATCTAAAAGACAATCGAAATTTCTGTGAAGTGATAGCAAAAATTATAAACATTTCATTGCGAACTAGTACGTTTTTTAAAGTATCTATTATTCGTCCAATATATAAAAAAAGCAATAGAAATGATTATAATAACTATAGGTCAATTAGCATCTTACCCGTAATGGAAAAAGTGGTAGAATTATATGTGGTACAACAACTTAAAACATATCTTAAAGACAATAATATTATACACACCAATCAATATGGATTCCAAGAAGGGAAAAACACAGATCAACTTTTAGTAAAATTTAGTGACTACGTTAATACACAGTTGGACAAAGGTAGATATGAATTGGGGGTATTTATTGACATTTCACAACAGCATTTGATTCGGTTTATCACGCAACGCTATTGGAGTATCTACAAAAAGTTGGTGTAAATCATAAAATCTTAAAGTGGTTCAAAGGTTATTTGTCAAACAGGTGGTCAACAGTAAAATTGAATAATGTTTACAGTGAGTTAAAAAAATGTGAATACGGTGTACCCCAAGGTAGCAATTTAGGTCCGTTGTTATTTTTAATCTATGTTAATGAATTGTTCTTAGCTGTAAAACACGCACAATTTTATATGTTTGCTGATGACGCGTTGTTATGATGTACCCACAAAGATGTCAATCATCTAGAAAATATTGCTCAAACAGAAATAAATAATATCATAAATTGGTTGCATGGAAAAAATGTACATGTAAACATAGATAAAACTGCCGTAGTTATATTTAAATCGCCCTTAATGGGAAAACATAAACCTGTAAATATAAAAATTCATTCGTGTGATTGTTTAGATAATAAGAGTAATACATGTAATTGTTTAACCATTAAACAACACACCGAAGTACGGTATTTAAGTATTACAATAGATTCCCATTTAAAATACAATAGGCATATCGATATTATTTAAAGTAAATTAAAAAAATATGTGGTTGCTTTTATTCATTTAAAAACACACAAATAAGCATATCGTGACTATAGTGTATAAAGCACTCTTTGAGTCAATTTTTAAATACGATATACAAATATGGGGCTGTACTGAATATTACCACATCAGTAAGCTAATTAAAATACAAATTAAAATTTTAAAATTAATTCATAACGATTATATAAAAGAAAATGGCTTATTACATAAATATAATACACTAACACCGATCGGGTACTACATGTATACTAATATTATTAACCATTATAATGATAATACATACAAAACTCTGATACAGCATAAATATAATACAAGAGAAAATAAATCTATGTACTTGAATATTTTAACAAGTATGGCGAAAGAACTCTTAAATGTATAATACCTAAACTATTCAACAATTTACCGCCAGAAATCGATAAATTAAAAATATAAATAAATTTAAACGTGAATAATTTTAGTAAAGGAAATGTAAGTCTAAACACTTTAGAGTCTGTTATTATACATACCTATAAAATCTATTAGAAATATCTGTAAAAAGAAACTGTAAATAACCATTATCGCAAAATACTGTATATACACTTTTTCACAACCATCGCCTAACTACTATGTAGCGCCTTTAGAATACACTAACAAGAAATGTATATAATTTATACTTGTAATTTTTAATTTGGCATCTACTGATAAGTATCATATACTTAGTAAAACCGAATAACTAAACATTTTGGATAAGTAAATAAGACAATATTGGTGGGCCAAGTGAGATGAGACGGGGTTCGTACATAATTCATCAGAAGTATTCAAATTTATTTATCTTTTTGTGTATTATTCACGACATTTATAACTCATTTATTTAAATGATTTTATTTACTACTTATAATAAGGAACTCTAATTATGTACTTAGTTATTTTCATACAATTAATTTGAAGTTTACGCTAGTTTATATACGTATATACTAAATACAAAATTTGTTATTATTAGTGAATAATAATTTTATATAAATCTTGATCAAACCAAAAACATAGGTAAGCACGGATTTAAAATATGTTTATTATTTTAGGATTTGTGTTACATAACAATTTTGTGCTTGTATTATATTACCCAAATTAATAATTTCTGTGTAAAAGTTTACCGCAAGGTCTATTAATATTAATTAGTACCGTTTCTGTAAATATTGTGTATTCATTGTTTTAGCACGTTTTTTTAATTGTATTGTTAGTATTAATTAAGGCTAATTTCTTCTTCTAAAAAGATACAAAAGTAACAAAAATGCGTAAAACTTGTGGTGTTGTTCGGAAAATAACAAAAAGGTTTTTGTAATAACATTGCTTTCATCTAAATACTGTTTTATTAATTAATTAAGATCCAAAATTAAATTGCATATAAAACTAATAAAAACTTGTAAGCATATTAATAATTTCCAACTCCTAGTTATTAAACCGAGAATAGCGCTAGGCGGTAAAGAACGGCTGCAAAATTAGATTACAATTTACTCTTTGCCATTATAAAATGTTTCCGGTTTTTCTTTTTATCTTATAATTTATCAGATAAATACAATTATGGCTTTTCCATTAGTTTTACACTCTTTTGTAATAAAATGTTATTGTTATTAATAAAATGTTAAAGTTATATAACATTAAATGAATGCGGTAATTTAAGATTAATGTAACATAACTGAAGGGAATCTAAATAAACATTTTACAGATAAAGACAGAAATTCTAACATATGTAAACGAAGTTTATATACACTCGTTTTGGATAAGTTCATTTTATCTGAAACAATGTAATTACACGGCAAGGCTCGCATTAGATAAGGGTCTTATCAAAGCTCTGAGCACGCATTTAGACGTAATAAACGTAATTTACAAACGAACGTTGGCAGACATTTAAAAGACACGACATTGAATAGAATTCTTTCCGGCGTTTACTAACAATTTGAAAAACCCTACGTTCTCTATACTTATTGTAACCCAACGTTGTAATTACCTTCGTTTATGTTTAATTAAAAATCTGTTTGTGTGTATTGAACAAAAGATTTTGCTTCATTTAGAAAATATAATGGGCACCTGCAACGTTTGAGTAATAAAATCAACTAAAATTAAAGTAAAGTAATTGTATAAAAATATTATCGTATAACTAAAATAACACAAATTGGGAATCAAACTTCGGCAATTTAGAATGTTAATTGATTTTTCCGTCGACCGTGCATTTATGACTTAGATTAACGTAAACAAAATCGTTCATTAATTATTAATGACCGATTTTCTCTTAATGAACGATTTGAATATAGGCAACTAAGCATACATGTGTATACCTAAAGTTGCCATTTTATCTGTCAATCAAATACAATTTGAAAATGTAAATAAAAAGTCTGTCACAATTTGTACCAAAGCAAATTTTAATAATAACGAGTCAACATTAATTTACAGTTGTAATAAATCTTCAATTTGTTCACAGAAACTTTGAGACATTTTTGTACTGTATACAACATTTCGATGATAACACTTAATAACATTTAACGATGTTTAGGTCATCTATTTTACAAACTATTGTCTCACACAGTTCATCAATATTGTTTACTCATTGTTCCAAAAAGGAATGGCCTGATAAACATTCCGAATATCTTTTGGAGGTGTAGCGGAACCACTTTAAGAAAATGTTTTTTTTATAAACTCTACATGAGCATGTTGTGTGAAATAACATTAAAGAGGAATCAAGCTTCATCTTTAAAGAATCTTAAGCTGGAATACACAATAGCGATATGAATAAATAACTTTGTTTGGTATGATGTGACAAGTCATTATCAAAAGTTCAACTTGTTTACAGGCAACTTAGAGATGTACTTGGGCTTTTTGTATCATTTATCAAACATTGTCAACCATTTCTGGTTCGTTCTTTGTAGGTGCATCACTATTTTGAATAAGCACCAATCCGTTCTCACAAAAAAGTTTTATGCACTTTGTTTCGCTGTGATGAAAACTATTGTGTTTTGATACAACAATTGGAATTTAGTACCTCAATTCTCCATCAACTTAGTGACCTTATATAAAATACTGTTGTCAAATAGGAAAACCACTAAAACTTAAACATGCCAACCCTTACCCACCTTAGTATTCACATGTAATAATATTAATTAAGTGTGTAATGTGATTGTGATTCGTGAAATTGTGTTGTACATTTTTTTCTAATTATCCGGGAGGATCTTGATGACCAGGTCCGAAAACCAAAGTGGTGATTCTTAGAACAACATGGTTTTCTTGTTGTTCATGGAGTACTGTAAGTACCTTGTGATTATAAAAGACAAAGTTTCAATCAGGAAACGAATAAACCCGTTGCAGACAGCAAACTGCCACGGGATATAGAATCGCACAGTTTATTCGTAACTTGTCGCAAAACTGTTCACTGATTTCTTATAGATTCCAGGGCGGATGTCATACCACCAACAAAAGATAAACTAGAATTATATTCTGCTAATTCATCAATCATTAAAACGCACGGCACAAAAACCTTACAATTAAATCTCAATTCACAGAAATTTTACTTGGAACTTTATAATCGCCCATGTCCAATTTCGGGAGCCGATTTTTCCGTATATTAGATATAGAAAAATAATTGATAACCAAACTTCATTAAGTTCGAAAGTTATTTCCTAACTTATATTATATGAGAAACCTAAACATGACGTAACACATCATCACATCAACACATCAACTAACGGGCAATCTGTTATGATGAAACCCCGACGGCTATCCAAAGAAAAATTAGAAATTGCCAAAAGCAACTATAAGTCATCGTCAATTAGAGTATTTGAAGACCATCAAGCGGTGGTTCAAATTGATCTGATTAAAGCCTTTCACCATACTCCGGTAGATAAAAAGATATCCACAAAACATATTTAACGACTCCGTATGGATTATTTGAATTTACAACACTACCGTTTAGATTACATTTCAAAGATTTATACATAAAATAACCGAAGATTTAGATTTTTGTTTTTGTTATATAGACGACATATTAATTGCATCTAATACGATTGAGGTATATCGAAATCATATTAATTAGACCATATAATACCCAAATGTTATAGAAAAGATTTATTTCCATCAATCCACGAATTATCTAAGTAAGAAAGCTACAGCAAAAATGAAAGCAAACCGCTACGTGTGGCCAGGTTTAAAAAAGGCCTGTCAATTATGGACTCAATGTGTAGCCTGTAAGAAATAGAAGGTGTGTAGGCACTGAACACCTTATGTTAAATCGATGTTTCTGGCTACTGCCAGATGCGTACGACAGGGCAATAATTTTGACTCCTCCCAAAATCTACGACACTGGAGGAATTGTTATTTTAGCACAATTTTTCGATTCTCCAATACTTTATTTAAAAAAAAAGGTACTGTTTCTTTGTAACGATAAAGTCGTTACTTTGGAGCCATGCAATGTACTAATTCCGAAAGACCTTTTTGTTTCAATAATTACTCCGACCTGGATGCCTAAGTTCTTATATTTATTTAAAAGTATATTGAAATCCTTGTATCTTAGAGAAATGACGTGATGTACAGTGTATTGACATTAACAATAACTCCACAGATGTAGGATGCAGCATATGCTGACAAAATAACAAAACGTCTACGGAGTTCTACAATCACATGCTCTGTTCACAGCTGCTTCGCTATTGGTTGATCAATATTTGAAGGACATTGCAAATACACTGCTTTACACCACAATAAATATGTATCATTTTATTTCTGTAGCCGTGGTGGTTTGTTTCGCGATTATATTTTTCTTGTAAATACGGCTGTTCACATGCATCGAAGCGTATGAGCTATTTTTCTTCGTGAATCTTACTATAGTTATCGTTTTAGTGTTATCTAGAATATAAAATTCTGCTATTGTTGTGACAAAGAATCTATAAATGCTTATAAAATGAATCTGAGTTGACTGAATAATAATATTTGATATTACCTATATAAATTAAAGCAACTTATTATCATTAATTAAATTCTATTTATAGAATGATGACAAATACATGAAAATGTTGTTCAAAATTTTGAATTTTATTAATAATAATATACGTCGTTTTGTTGTAGAAAATTTATTTTAATTATAATACACACAGCGTTTAACATTCTGCTTAATTACAAAGAAAAATTAATTAGGTCGTTTGTTATTTTTTTTTAATATTGACGCTGTGCGTATTAAAATTACTACTTTTAATACCAACAGTTATACCTTAATTTGTCATAATTACATATTGACGTAAGTGAACAATCTATTTACATTGAACAAAATTTGTGTTTAGTGTAAAATGTAAATAAGATGTTTTCTAACTAATTGATTAAATCAGTTATTGCGTAGCTTATTAGGTACTAAAAATAAGTAATCAATATTCCATATGAATGAGCGTCGCAAGTTAGATAAAATTTTTAATTAATTGGTCTACTGTTTTTGATAAAATTTAATATTTGAAGTGTGTGATTAGACTTAGGGTGTGATCAATCAAATCAAAATACAAGGGTATATTTAGTTTTATTATTCTTGAAAGAATTTTTTTCTTCGACCACTAGCAAAAATTAGCAGTTTCCTACTGACTACTGCAATTCAAAAATTTGAAACTTCAAACAATTATTTCTCAAGAGTTTAGAATGCAGGCTAAAAACTAAAATATTACAGATCAATTTATTTTTTACCATTTAACAGTAAAAAGTTGTGTAATTGTTAATTTAATAAACATATTTTTGTTCTATGTGTGTGCATTTGTACGTAATCATGATGTTCAGGGTTTGTAGTTTCAATGTTAATTTGACGTTTATACGTCAGGAAACCAAAAAATAATTTAAAATATGGTGAACCTTTAGGAATTGTTTTAATTAATTGTAAAATCTCACTACTAACTTATGACGTGGATAAATTTCTTAATTGTTTTTGAGTACTAGTATAAAATATCAAAAATTTTTTCTTCATAAATTGAATGAAAATACTAATCACTTTGTATATAGGAAAACTTGCACTTTTTTAATTTCAAAAACATAGAGTGGCTAAAACCTTTGTTACTGTTCGGGCGAAGGTGGGTTTACCTTCGAACTGCTTGGTTGTTAACAATTATTTTTTGTACGAAGTACGGTACTAACTCTAAATCTAAACTTAACGCTTTTTAAAACCTTTGGAAGCCAGAGGGCATCCCCAACAACAACTTAAATTAAACGCCATTGGCCACAAAAATTACCGCCACGGCACTTGACCAATGGTGCGCTACAGCAGGGTGGCACGGACTGGTACAGACCCGGTAACCGAAGATTGAGGGTTCACAAATATCGCAAAACAAATTGGCACAAAATAAACATCGGCCGTCAATCTTCCATTGTACAGCCGCAGAAAGCTGGCGCCGTTTTACGGCTCACAAAGGTATTCATTGAAGCGGGCAACTTAATCTCCGGCTACACATTATTGTCACGTACACTGCGCTTGGGAACCAAAGTTGCTTATGACTAATTTATAAAAAGACAAAAGGTACATCTTAAAATCTACTTAAATCATAAATATAAATGTACAGACAAAACATGCCGCCCCCCTTGAACTATTTAGTTCAAAAACTAATCAAGCGAAGAATCGTCGTCCAGGGGTAAAGGGCACAGCTTCTTCGTACAGCGCTTGTACTCTCCTGCAGAGGTCTTCACGGTAGCAACGCGTACAACTCCATCTCTACCGGGATGAATTGCAGTGATACGCCCTAGCGACCACTTAAGCGGTGGGAGATTGTCCTCAGCAATCACCACCAAGGTGCCAATACTTAGGGGATGGGTCTTCCGTGAATGAGCAACACGCGCGCTGAGTTGGTGAAGGTATTCTTTGGACCACCTCTTCCAAAAATGTTGCTTCAACTGCTGGGCGTGTTCCCAAGCAGATAGGCGGCTAACACTGGTGTTGGTCCAATCAACCTGAGGAAAGCTCGTCAGTGGACCACCAATAAGGAAATGAGCGGGTGTTAGTGGAAGAGTGTCGTTGGGGTCAGAAGAAAGAGGCGAGATGGGGCGAGAATTTAATATCGCTTCAATTTCAATTACATATGTTTCTAACTGATCGTATGTTAATAAGGTGTCACCGACAGTGAGTATTAGGTGTCTTTTAAAACCTTAACCGCGGCCTCCCAGAGCCCACCAAAGTGCGGTGCCCTAGGAGGGCAAAATGCCAATTTATTTTTCTTGGTGCAGGTAGCCTTGCATATCGCTTTTATACCCGTCAGAGTTAAGGAGCGCATATAAATCTGCAAGCTCCGGCTAGCGCCTAGGAAGTTTGTCGCGTTGTCGGAAAATATATCAGTCGACCTTCCACGTCGAGAGAAAAGGCGTTTGAGGCTAGCAATAAATGCCTCTGTCGTGAGGTCGCATACCAACTCGAGGTGCACAGCCTTTGTACACATACAGACATAGACTGCTACGTAAGTCTTTTGTTTTTGACGATTACGACGTCTTCTTTCCTTTATATACAGGGGCCCACAGTAATCGACTCCGACGCGTAGAAATGGCCGGGTTTGGACCACGCGGTATGGCGGAAGATCGCCCATGGGGTGATCAGCGTGGCGGGGCTTGGCTCGAAAGCATTTTTGACATTGGTGAATGATACGGCGGGTAAGGTTGCGACTATTTAGTGGCCAGTAGATTTGACGAACTGAATATAGCGTTGTTTGGGCACCAGCGTGTTTTAGCCGTTCATGTTCTTCCCGGATAATCGTGCGGGTAATGTGATGATGAGCGGGCAATAGCATAGGATGACGCTGCCAGTTAGGTAGGTCAGAGTTGACCAGTCTGCCCCCTACGCGCAGGATGCCCCTAGCATCGAGAAAGGGGTTGAGAGGTATTAACCTGCTCTTTTCAGGAGAGGGAACATCCCTTCCTGAGGGAATCAATTTCAGGCGCAAAGGAGGACATTTGTACCATTTTAACCAGTACATCTCGCGCGGCTATCATTTCAGAGGGCCTTAACCTGTTGAGAATGCGTTCAGGTTCTTTACGTCTCGAGTTATGAAGGTAACGAAGGAGGTACGCAATGATGCGAGTTACCTTGTCAAGTGATTCGTATCTTTCAATCAAATCATAGCCACGCAATTGCAATTTCATACACGCCACGGAGCTAGGAGCATTTGGTTTTAATTCAGGTAGCTCGGTAATTGGTAGAGTGGTCTTTGGCCATGAACTGGGCTGGTCACGCAACCAGGGGGGCCATGGTGCCATAGTTTCTCATGCATGAAATTAGAGGAAGTTGACCACGAGATATCAAATCGGCGGGGTTGTTAAATGACGCTACATGGCGCCAATGGCACCCGGCTGATAATCGCTGCACTTCGGCGACACGATTCGCCACAAAGGTCTTTAAGCGATAAGGCGGAGTGTTGATCCAATGCAATGCTATAGTGGAATCAGACCACAAGAAGATGTCATTGGTATTGGTTAACAGGGCTTGTTTAATTTTATTAAAGAGACGAGAGAGTAGAAGAGCGCCGCAGAGCTCTAAACGGGGTAGTGATATGGAACTGACGGGGGCAACTCGGGATTTAGAGCAAATTAATCGAACGCAGACCTTGCCTTTTGAATCCATTGAACGCAGATAGAGACAAGCACCGTATGCTCTTTCGCTGGCATCGCAAAAGCCATGAACTTGTACATCGACCGAATCATCCGTGGTGATCCGACGATGGAACCGCAAGGACTCGATTAACGGGAGCTCTTCTAGGTATGCTGACCACGACGTGTGTATCTCCATTGGAACGGATTCGTCCCATGCTGCTCCAGCCTTCCACAACAACTGCATAATAATTTTGGCATATGAAATAACTGGACCCAAGAGACCAAGAGGATCGAATAACTGGGCAATTTGAGATAAAATTGAGCGCTTAGTTAAGACTTTGCTCTGACAAATATTTACGCTATAAAATATGGTATCTTCCCCGGCATTCCAATGAATGCCTAAGGTTTTGACCGAGGCGTCGGGATTGAGCGACATTTGGGAAATGCTTGGATGCTCGTCGCAACCACGCACTAGAGAAGGGTCATTTGACGCCCACTTTCTCAGGGTGAAACAGCCTCTTTTCGTAAGGTTGTGGAGCTCGTCCCGCAGAGTTTCTGCTTCAAGGCGAGTGTTTGCACCAGTAAGCAGATCGTCCACATAAAAGTCACGTTTTAATGCTACTGCAGCAAGGGGATAGGGTGCGCCTTCATCCTCTGCAAGTTGATGCAAGGTTTGGATGGCTAAGTAAGAAGCACAGGCCGTGCCATAGGTGACAGTGTTGAGCACGTATGTATTGAGGTGTTGAGTCGGGTCGCTACGGAAGAGTATCCTTTGATACTTGGTATCGTCAGGGTGCACCAGGATTTGGCGGTACATTTTTCTATATCCGCCGTTAGAACAAATGCATGTGAGCGATAACGAAGAAGGATAAGAAATAGATCGTCTTGGAGCTTAGGGCCGACCCGTAACGTATCATTCAGTGATACTCCAGTGGAGGTTTTAGCAGAACCATCGAATACAACACGAGTTTTGGTTGTTATACTGTCTTGCTTTAGGACAGCGTGGTGTGGAAGATAGAAACCCGGGGAATTCGTACTAGAACTACCGGAGGAGGACATATGATTTAAGTCTAAGTACTGCTGTAGAAATTCTAAGTAGTCACTACGACTCGTTTGATTTAAACTAAGGCGCTTCTCGAGCGACTGAAAACGACGCAAAGCGTGGGTATAGGAGTTGCCGAGCTTATATTTATATTCATTAAAGGTAATCTCACCACATAGCGTCCGTTAGGATCTCTGGTGGTATGCGTTTGGTAATGGTGTTGGCACGCCTTTTCATCAGGCGATAAACCTTGGGTAGAAGTGAGCTCTTCTATTTCCCAAAATCGGGTAAGGTTAACATCCTTGCCTTGATTATTTTGTATAAGATGGCAAGATAAATGAAGTTTTTGAAAACAACTACTTAAACTTCCAGCAACTACCCAGCCGAGCTGAGTCTTCTGCAATATGAGATCAGGGTAATTTTTAACTTAATTTGGCCGACGCATAACAATTTATAAAAAGTCCGACGCCTATGAGCGCATCTACAGTACAGGGTTTGCCAAATTCTGGATCAGCCAACACAATATTTTTAGGTATGTCTAACAGAGATGACTCAATGGGAGTTGAAGGCATTGCTTTGCTAATCTGAGGAATTACAAGAAACTCTACGCTTTTACAGAATTTGCTAAAGCGTGATTTTAACATGGCGCGAGAGGCATGTTTGATGTTGGTGCACAAGTCGTCAACCCCGCTGACGGAAATGTTGACTTCCGTTAGCTCCAGCTTCAGCAGTTTAGCTGCGGCTTCGGTTATGAAATGGGCTTGCGAGCCGGCGTCCAGAAAGACTCTGCACGTTTTGCTACCCCTTGTGCATTAACAATGTCCACTACGGCAGTGGCCAACAACGTTTCGGAGGATACCAGAGCGTGTAAACTAAGGTTGGAATTGGATGAGGGACTATTCGACTGATATTCAGTTGGTGAGCATTTTGCCTTATCAAAATGAAGAAGCGTGTGATGTTTCTGATTACATTTAAGACATCTTCCAGACGCACATTGCGAAGTCTGATGAGTGTTACGTAAACAGTTAATACACAACCCGATCTTTTTGCCGTCTCAAAGCGAGAAACGCTGCTCAATGCCTTGAATTTGGGGCAATAATTAATATGATGGTCCTTGCTTTCACAATGAGGACAACAATTAGAGGAAATAGCTACTGAAAACAATTGCCTTGGCTGAGCAGGAGCCCGGCTATGGGTTTTAGGTAGGTCCGGTTTTGAAGTCGAAGATTGAGTGCGAACACTTTCGAAATGCGCACGCTTGGTTAAAAAAGTAATTAGCTGCTCGATGGTGGGTTTGGAGAAACTACTACTATGTTCCTCCCACCGTTCACGAATGTGATTGGGTAATTTTCGGCGTAAAATAACGACAAGAATGGAGTTCCAGGCCTCAATTGGTTCTCCTAATGTTTTAAGAGCACGCAAATTCTTATGTAAATGATCTACAAAGGCTTGAGTAGAAAAGTCTTTTGAAATCAAGTCGGTGTCAATTAAAGCTTGAATGTATTTTTCGCGTATGAGTTTGCGGTCATCATAGCGCTCTCTTAATAAATTCCAGGCCACGTCATAGTTTTGAGAAGACGTCTCAATGGAAGCGATAACGTTAGCTGCCTCACCTGTCAAGCAACCTTTCAGATAGAACAATTTTTTGATCGGAGTTATGTTATCATCCTCGTGAACTAAAGAATTAAATAAATCATAAAACCCTAACCACGAGTCAAAAGAACCACTGAACGAAGGTAGAGATATGGTGGGTAAACAAGATTTGTTGTCGATAAAATAATTGGGTGGTTGACACATTGTTTGGTCATTAATTAAAATTGGCGGTTCGTTCGAAATAGCGTTTACATTCGTTTGATTTGTATTCGGCGCTAAAGGTTGAGTAGTTAAATCGTTAACTGCCGCGACCTCAGTTGGTGTATGCGGTTGCCTTGTTGGCTTAGGAAATAAAAGATTATGAGCTACTTTATACGTTTTAAAAATGTTTCCTCAAAATCAGATTCGTACTGGCGAAGTTGTTCCAAATCTTCATCTAAAAATTCTAACTCTGCTTGAAGAGCAAAGAAATTCTCACGCGTTTTTTCAATTTCGGCGTACCTTTTTCCAGAACGGGAAAGTCTTCTTCGGGGTCAAAATTACTGAGAAAGGTTTCGTAATTGGTAAGTGCGCGCTTGATAGAGCCGCGTTTAATTTTTAAGGATTTAATTTGTTCGGACGACATGCTTAACTCATTAATTAATGAAGAAATCACGTACTAATTGAATTCAATGCGATATTTTCTCGCTTCACGGAGACGGTATTGAATAATTCAATAAAAGGAAATAATGGTGGTACAACTGACTTACTTGTCACAGTTTGTGGGCGGCTGTTGCTGAAGCCAAGAAGCAGGAGGTGCTGCCAAAGCTGGTGCTTGTTGGTGATTTGGACGGCTGAGATTCCAACGACCTGTCGTCCGGGTGCTCAATGACCCTAGGTGGGATTGACACAATGTTATGCAATATCGGTAGTTTGTCACTTGCGTACAACGCGTGATTGTTCAACTTAATTGCTGTAAGCAATTACGGTAATACACTCACTTGTGTTGGATGCTGGTTATAATTACAGTACAAATAAGTTAACTCTTATTTGTATATACGGCTCGAAAAGGACCAATGTTCGGGCGAAGGTGGGTTTACCTTCGAACTGCTTGGTTGTTAACAATTATTTTTGTACGAAGTACGGTACTAACTCTAAATCTAAACTTAACGCTTTTTAAAACCTTTGGAAGCCAGAGGGGCATCCCCAACAACAACTTAAATTAAACGCCATTGGCCACAAAAATTACCGCCACGGCACTTGACCAATGGTGCGCTACCGCAGGGTGGCACGGACTGGTACAGACCCGGTAACCGAAGATTGAGGGTTCACAAATATCGCAAAAACAAATTGGCACAAAATAAACATCGGCCGTCAATCTTCCATTGTACAGCCGCAGAAAGCTGGCGCCGTTTTACGGCTCACAAAGGTATTCATTGAAGCGGGCAACTTAATCTCCGGCTACACATTATTGTCACGTACACTGCGCTTGGGAACCAAAGTTGCTTATGACTAATTTATAAAAAGACAAAAGGTACATCTTAAAATCTACTTAAATCATAAATATAAATGTACAGACAAAACACTCTTACTTTTTGTTCTTAAAAAAAAAAAAGTGTAAAAAATAAAAATATTATTAATTGCTGGCGCTACTTTTTTGTAACTTGGATTTTTTTTCTGTTTTTTTTTCTACAAGGTGTTGTGAATTTTATTGACAAAAAAAGACCCTTGAAATTTGAAAACTTTTTTTTTTTTATTTTTCTTTTATAAGAAATAAAGAAAGAACAAAAATTTTGGTAGAAAAAATAAAAAGGGGGGGGAAGGAAAAAAACCCAAAGGGAAACCAAGCGGTTCCTTAAGTTTTATTACCTCCTCCCCAACCTCCTGCGCGAATAGATTTTTTTTGTTGAATCCCAAGATAAACTTACTAATCTTGTGATCGGAGAGTAAATGGTCAGCATTTATACATAACGTCTTACCACGGAAGCGTGTGCAGATGATACCGCTCTACTTGCACACAGCATGACATAATTTATCATCGTCATCAACCAACTACTAAAACTTTCTATGCCTCCAGGTTTTTTGTCCAAATTTATACGAATAAATAAATCCATTTATAATTTCTGAATCCATTTTTTTCAATGTGTTCAACAACTTGTGTTCTAAAATGAACTAAAAATCAACTTGTTGAAATACTAATTAAAATTATTTCCTGAAAATTGCACATTTAGTGATAAAGTGCATAATTTAATGATAAAAATCAGTGACAATGCAAACATTAGTGCAGTAACAAATAAAAATTCTATTTTATTTAACAAGAGTGTGTGGGAATCAAACATGACAAGTGAATGTGATCATACACGAATACTTCAGAAGTCAGTTAAAGTAGAGGGAGATAGCCGGTTCTGGAGCCTCACTTCCTCACCTCTGACGTCACAGCTCATAATATATCTTTCTCTCTTTAACCCATTGCTTGTGTATATACCTTTCCTTGTTTATACGTCATAATACCAACATACAGAGTGTTCCAAAAAAGTTCCCCTAACTAATGTATATTTCTAACTAGATTTATAACTAGCTTGGTGAACCTGATTGATAGAAGTAATTGTTAACGTGCAACTCTTAATGCATACCATCACCGAGTCCCTGTCATCATTTATAGATATACATGGTCTAAGTTTCGTTTGAACTTTACCATTAATTTGAATATATAGATAAATTTATTTGCCAAATTCTACTTGAACACTTAAAGGTAGGGTAAGTTAAAAATACGCAATAATTTCTAAATACAATTTTATTATTGATTGTACATACATTTTTTACATGGTGTATCATACCATCAAATACAAATTATCAAAACTTACAACGCTAGTTTAACCAAACTTTCATACATTTAATACATTACAATTATATTTTTTAAACATAAGCCTTAGAAACTCTATTTACTTTTTGTTTGAATAGCATAGTATACACATAAAATGTAATATTATCTCATTACATATCCAAAGGTTTTATAAGCTAACTATATCTAAACGCCTATACATACAATTAACAAAACGTAAGCATTCATAATTTAAATAACTATAAAATACAGATTAAAACACAGAGTAAATAATATACATAAATTACCATTATTCTACCTAACAAACCTACAAAAATCATTAAAATCCTAGGGATAAAAATTAACAAAAGTTAACGGCTAAGATGGTATTCTATAATGACCCCAAGCTAATGTACTACCGCAACCATTAGATATAATATACCTTTTATCATCACGCCAAGACAATGCAACCTTATTTCTTAGTTCTGTATACAACACATTTTTATTTGATCTAAATGATCGTACATTTTTATAAATATCAACACCGTTAAACACCACGTTTTTATAGTCATTCAATGTTAATTCACTTTTTATTACAGCTTTCTGGATACCTTTTGCAGTTTAGTGAAGTTATCCCTCAACATCAACAATATAGGCTTTAGAACCCGTTCCGAGAAATTCCCATATAATTTTCCCTCCATACTCATCCTTCATTTTACCAATAACAGATTCATTCTTTGGAATGCCAAATTTATTATCCTCTTTAAAATCATATTTATTTAAACTCTTTTTAATGTTTTTATAAAGTTTTCAGTATACGTATGTAGAACAAGGGAATCTGTATCTGTATACGCCAGTTTCACATTATCTCCATAGGTTTTTTTAATGAAGTTGTAATAAAAGTCATACATGACATGCTTAGCTAACTCGAGAACACCGAAGCCTATATATATATATCGGCTTATCGTATTGAACAAAGAGTTTTTCCATGTGTATTGCAACCAAACTTTCAGAGAAAACAGTATGATTCTTAAACTGCGGTTTCGAAATTAAAGCCTCGGCTCCCAATCTTCTCCCTTTATTTTCCCAGTGTGTGATTAACTTCATATCTGTACGCTTATCCACATTTTCCATAGTTTTCCCAAAGTTGTTCATTAATTTAGAAAACATTTTTCAAAATCAATAACCGCCATATTTCGCACTTTCGAATTGAAATCCACAAATTTTTTTAGCCGATCACTTTGATTAAATGAGAGAATTCAATGAATCCTATCAAGCTCTAAACCTGCCCTTAAACACTGTTGAAGGTTTCTGTAGTAAATGATGTATTTGCACTTATTGTTTAGATTTGGAATTAACTTCGACTGTTTTGAACCTGGTGGTGTGATATTTTCAGGACAAAATAGAAATTCATTATGATCATCATGCAATTCTTTTGGGTATATCAAGTCAACCTCAAAGATGTATCCTTTCGGTGAAATCTTCAGATATACTTAATACATCTAATTGTTTTATCTCCTCTACTGTTAGAAACTTGAACGAATTGATTGGTAATAATGCTGATAACGATTTGCCATAGAGATTTGTGGAATCCAGGTAGTTGATAAAAAGAAGTGGGTTTTGACACATCATAACTAGCCATGTATTTATTATTAGCTTTAAATGTCGAATGCTGCACTGCTTAACACCACCTCTAATACCCTTTTTATAAAATGAAGCATATCAATATCTATTAAAAGCTCCAGTTCTACTTTAGTATATTTAAGCATTGCGGCCCAAGACAAACCAGGTGCAGTAAAAAGTTTGCAGGATCCAAATCATATATTTTTCCACATACGCTTCTAAATGCTTCAAAGACGTCTGATAAAAAGAAGACCATCCGTTTTTAAGTATAAGTCACTGTATTTTTCAAAATAATCAACAAATGAATATAGAAACACTCCTTTTTTCTCATAAGTTTAAATTCATCTTGATTCGGAAAATAATGTTTAATAGCCCGACATTGGTCATTGTTTAAATTGTCCGCTAACTGATCAAGACTAGCAGGCATAAAACGGAACAAGTCTAGGAACCTCATTTTCAAATACTTGTTTTGTAATTCTCCATTTATGGTTTCCACCGTATCCACCAGAATATGTTTCGAGAATGAAATATACTTTTCCTTATTTTCCGCAATAACGTCTATCGCGTCACCTCCCACACCTAAAGTTTTTATAAACAAATGAGCATCATAATTTGGTAAATTATGGAAAAACACTGGTATGAAGTACGGAATTTTAAAATTAAGGTTGCAAATGCTATCCGCTGGTCTAAGGTATTTTCCCGTCAAGTGATCGTAATTTCGCACTCTATCATCACGCTCTTTTTTTTCACAAATATGACAGTTTTCAGATGAAATAAAAGCGGCACTTTCCTCTTCAGTAAGCTCAATCATAGGCACTATATGTTTTTTAGGTGATCATTGTAAATTATTTTAACGTCATCTTCTAAACGTTTACAAAAGACTTCTGCACAATCTGGTCCACGATATGAGACATATTTTGATAACATCTCATTATAACTACATTTTATATAATATCCAAAAGAATAAGGTTAATGGATATGCGTTTTTCCGTGTACGATTCTGTATCATCTCTTTTACAGTATGAAATAGGCATAAGTAAAGATTCAAAATCTGCATACACCATGAAAGGTATTCTTAGTTGTTTTTCAATTCCTTTAAATTTTAAAATATTTTCAGGTACCTTGTTCCCAAACTTATTAATTCGCAGTTCCCTCGTAGGAAGTCGAACCCTTATGTGATTACAATCATAATTTTTATATTTGCATAATTTATCTTCATTACCATAGTATATAAACAACCATCACAAAGATACTTCTTATGATCATGTTTCAATAATTGGGAACCCACAAGTCTAGATAAATCCCGTATAAATAACAGTAATGTGAATTACCAGCGTTATCATCTATTAATAGTAAATTCACATGCTGATCACGTCTTTTTTCTGTAAAATGTAGCGGTCCCACAATTTCATATTCCAAACATCCATTTTTAAGGTTCGAATCAATGCCGTATACGTTTACGGAAATGTTGTTTAACTTCTCAAATTTATTAATGTCTCAATTTTACAGAAAACTCAATATCCGCAAATTTTAAACAGTTAGTGTATTTTTGATAATTATTAACACGCACTGGACTATGTTGTGCTGGATGCAAATATGCCAGGATACTCCACATATATCACTTATTATCAAAATTTTGAATATTAAGTACAGCTTTTTTATCTTTAATTGGCTTAGGTAGTTTAATGTAAGATGAAGCCCTTAGAGGATTGCATTTATTAATATTTAGTTCTATGAATAACAGTTTTTGTAATGCCCATCCACTATCTTTTCTTGAAACTCACTTGCCTTGTTTTTCTATCTCGTCAATTAAGCTATGATACGTTTTGTCAAGATCTGTCGAAACATCACAATTCTTAAACTTCGTGTTAAATGATTTTATCTCCTCTTCATCTTTTGAGGGTAGCGTAAATTCTCCAAATAGTTCAACATTCACCTTCACACAAAAATGTTTATTGATTTCCTGGCGAACATAATCCAAAGTTTTCTGTTCTTTTATTATAAATCTTTTTATTTAAATTTTCGGGTACTGCCACTAATTTTATATAAAAAAAACCGCCAAATCTTTAATAAAATTTATTTCTAAATGTGTTTATACACGCCTTAATAGTTCTCATTTAGTTTAACGAGTGCTTTTATAAAATTGAGGAGTTATATGGCATTATTGGGTCATATTGACTTCCGAATAGTAGGTTTTATTCAATGTAAGTACATGTTTTTGTTAAATATTTAGTAGGATGTCAGAATGGATGATTGCTTTAAAAATTAGATTCAGTATTTATTCATGTTAGACTTAGTAGGTCAATTATATTCTTAGCATGCGATGTATAAAGCAATTATGCACTTTAACAGTTCACATATAGAGAGCCCATAAATCTTTTGGTACTGCCAACTAATTTATAGTCCGATGAGTATATTACCGATTCTGTTAAAATAATATGGCGTACCATTTGTATGAATCAAAAATATGTTATCTCTTTTTTTCTAAATATTTATCATCTTTAAGGAAATTTATTTGTAATAGGTTTTTGAACTACTTTGCAACGGATCTTCTCCTTCAAAAACATGAATTTACCTGCCCCCAATTAAATCATTGCTCTGTTAGGTTCCACTACCATTTTTTCCTGAAGCATTCTTTAATTTTGAGTATTATATCGATAGTATTTCAGTAAAGATAAATTGGTTTCTAAACTAAGCAAACCTTCATTTATGTACTTCTAAATAAATTTTATGTTGAATCATGCACCGAAGCAGTCTTATGTTAGTCTTAATAATTCCACAATATGCTTTACCAATTCATCCCACGTTTTTAACAATTTAAATACATTTCTTCCGATCCATCTAGAGATGGATCTAGAGATTCCTAACGAACCAAAACACCATCAATCTTGACAATCTTGACTTGACCCCCACCCCACGACAAACTACTTTGAATTCCCTAAACCACCCCAAACGTTGATAAACTTGACTTTGAGGTGGAACAGCAACAACAACAACAACAAACAACAAACAACAAGCAAGCAACAAGCAACAAACAACAAACAACGAACAACGAACAACGAACAACGAACAACGAACAACGAACAACGAACAACTAACAGCGAACAGCGAACAGCAAACAGCGAACAACAAACAACGAACAACGAACAACGAACAACAAACAACAAACAGCGAACAGCAAACAACGAACAACGAACAACGAACATCGAACATCGAACAGCGAACAGCGAACAGCAAACAGCAAACAGCGTACAGCGAACAGCGAACAGCGAACAACAAACAACGAACAGCGAACAACGAACAGCGAACACCGAACAACGAACAACAAACAACGAACAACAAACAGCAAACAACAACAAAGATCTGTTTATCTGATTACCTGTTTCGTAAATGCCTTGATCTTCTAAAGGAATGTTTAAATTGTTTAAAATTTAAAACATGTTTACACGTGAAAGAATAAAGCATTATATATATATACAGGGTGTTTCAAAAAGGTATTTCATAAATGTAACAGCGTAATCCTGGGACAAAAAAAAGTGATTTGACAAAATTTACCTATATACAAAAAGATCGTACTCCTGCAGAGCTACAGTTATTTAAAGTTTCATTTTGATTTTCCTATATTTGGAATATTTAAGCCAAATCTAGAGATAATCGAATAAAATTTAGCATGAGAGTTTCTCTGTAGATGCAAATAAGCAGTAAAATTTGTACTTACCTAACTTATTATTCAAGGGTACTTTAACCTAAAAGAGCATTCCATTTTTGGCCAGAATTTTTTACTGGTATAAGTAGTCGAAATCTAACTTTATCACGTTGAAGTATGTTAAAAGCAAAAAAAGATACTCTTGTTAAAGATATGAAAAGTTAACAATTTTCGATAAAAATCGATTTGAAGTTTTTTCTGTTTTTTTTAAGTTTACATTTTTAATTTAGTTGGCTTAGAAAATAACTATTAACCTAAAGAATTTATTAAGTTAGATTTAAATAAAATTTACAAAATAAAAAACAACAATAAAAGAGAAACGAATAATAAAAATTATAAAACATGTTCAAAATGTCCTCCACCCACTTCAACGCATTTTCTAGCACGTTTCATTAAAGAAAAGCGAATGCTTTCAAAGATATGAGGAAGATTTCGAAAATCGTTAGCTGCTTCAAGAATTCGTCTCCTCAGCAGAAGTTCACTGGTAATTGAATTACTGTAAACAGCGTCTTTCATGAAACCCCAAAACAATAGTCTAATGGATTAAAGTCGGGCGAGCGTGGAGGCCACACCACCGGAGCATCAGCACCTCGTCCTATCCAGCGCCTTGGAAAGTTTTCACTAAGCCATTCCCTAACTGCACGGCTAAAATGTGGTGGAGCTCCATCTTGCATAAACCACATGTGGGACCGAGTATTAAGGTTAACATCTTCTAATAAATCCGGAAGCTGTTGTTGAAGAAAATTTAAATAATTTTCGCCGTTTAAACGATTCGGTAGAAAAAATGGTCCAATTAAATTTTCGCACAATATTCCTGCCCATACGTTTACTGAAAACTTATGCTGATGTCGCATTTCTTTTATTACATTCGGATTATCTTCCGCTCAAAAATGTTCGTTATGATGATTCATCACACCATCACGGGTAAATATTGCTTCATCCGTAAAAAGTATTTTTGTGAAAAATTATTGTCCCTTCGATTTTGTCGCAACAACCATTCACCATAAGCTGCTCTCAAATTCAGATCAGCTGGTTGCAAAGCTTGAACAATTTGTACATGGAATGGATATAGTAACTGCTCTCGAATAGTTCGCCATACTACACTATGTGATGCTTGTAACTGAGAGGCTACCTTCTAGTGCTAATGCGTGGATTGTCTTCGACAATATTTAAAATATCTTCTTCGAGATCCACATTCCTTACATACCTATTTCTTCCATAATCAGAGGTCTTAGGTTTCAATGTACCATGTTCTCGTAAACGTCTGTCAACAGCAATAAATGTACGCCGATCTGGAAGTCTTCTGTTAGGGTATTGCTCCGCATATCTTCTTCTAGCTGCAGCTGCATTGGAACGACATTCTCCGAACACTAAATGCATTCTGCCATTTCACCAAACGTATAGTTGTCATTCATTATTGATATGATCTAAATCTACGATATTCAACAAATTAAGTAGTAGCTAAAACGAAGTGCTTTCAAAACCTTGTTTGAACAATTTGACAACAAGCCGTAAGTCTTTTGTTCACTAACAAGTAAGATTTATTTTCCATAGTTACTGTTTTCTAAGCCAACTAAATTAAACATGTAAATGTTAAAGAAAACAGAAGAAAATTTCAAATGATTTTTATCGAAAATGGTTAACTTTTCACACCTTTAACAAGAGAATCTTTTTTTTGCTTTTAACATACTTCAACGTGATAAAGTTAGATTTCGACTACTTATACCAGTAAAAAATTCTGGCCAAAATGGAATGCTCTTTTTGGTTAAGTACCCTTGAATAATAAGTTAGGTAAGTACAAATTTTTACTGCTTATTTGCATCCCACAGAGAAACTCTCATGCTAAATTTTATTCGATTATCTCTAGATTTGGCTTAAATATTCCAAATATAGGAAAATCAAAATGAAACTTTAAATAACTGTAGCTCTGCAGGAGTACGTTTTTGTATATAGGTAAATTTTGTCAAATCACTTTTTTGTCCCAGGATTACGCTGTTACATTTATGACATACCTTTTAGAAACACCCTGTATATATATATATATATATATATATATATATATATATATATATATATATATATATATAATAGCTTCTGTGTCTTAATTATTAGCTAAGAATGTGATGTATGATATTACAACTTCATTAAGAAAACCTATGGAGATAATGTGAAACTGGCCTATACAGCTAACAGAATCCCTTGTTCTTACATACGTTATACTAACAACTTTTAGAAAACAAGAGTTTAGATAAATATGATACATCTAATTTTAAAAAGGATAATAAATTTGAAATTCCAAGGAATGGATCTGTTATTGGTAAAATGAAGGATGAGTATGGAAGGAAAATTATATGGGAATTTCCAGGAACGGTATGCGGTAGTACATTAGTTTGGGGTCATTTTAGAATATCATCTTAGCCGTTAACTTTGTTAATTTTTCAACCCATTTTAATGATTTTTGTAGGTTTGTTAGGTACAATATTGGTAATTTATGTATATTATTACTCTGTGTTTTAATCTGTATTTTATAGTTATTTAAATTATGAATGCTTACTTTTTTGTTAATTGTATGTATAGCCGTTTAGATATAGTTAGCTTATAAAACCTCTGGATATGTAATGAGATAATATTACATTTTATGTGTATACTATGCTATTCAAACAAAAAAGTAAATAGAATTTCTAAGGCTTTTGTTTAAAAAAATATAATTGTAATGTATTAAATGTATGAAAGTTTGGTTAAACTATCGTTGTAAGTTTTGATAATTTGTATTGATGATATGATACACCATGTAAAAAAATGTATGTACAATCAATAATAAAATTGTATTTAGAAATTCATTGGCGTGTTTTAACTTACCCTGTTCAAGTAGAAATTGGCTAATAAATTTATCAATATATTCAAATTAATGGTAAAGTTCAAACGAAACTTAGACCATGTATATCTATAAATGATGACAGGGACTCGGTAATGGTATGGATTAAGAGTTGCACGTTAACAATTACTTTTATTAATCAGGTTCATCAAGCTAGTTATAAATCTAGTTAGAAATATACATTAGTTAGGGGAACTTTTTTGGAAAACTCTGTATGTTGGTATTATGACGTACAAACAAGGAACGGTATATAGACAAGCAATGGGTTAAAGAGAGAAAGTTATATTATGAGCTGTGACGTCAGAGGTGAGGAAGTAAGGCCCAGAACCGGCTATCTCCCTCTACTAGTCAAAATTATCTATTTCTTCTTTTAAAACATTCCAAAATATCTTCAATTTTGGAGAAAGGTACATATAGCGATCCTAATAATTGTAAGCCTATTTCTATATCAAATATCCGCAATAACAAAACTTATAATGCTATTTTCTTACTGATTGGTCTTTGTGGGTTCTTTTGCTGATGTGGACTTTGCATGTAGTAAATTTTAGAAAAATATTGGCAACATTTGTGACACTTTTGTACCAAATTTTTCTTAGGAAACGTACTTATCCAAAATGGTTTTCTTCTAAAATTATTAATAATATGATTAAGCTAAAATTTTATATTCTTAATGTTGAAGAGGCAATTCATAGTTTTTTGGTCATTTGTTAGATCCAAAAGAGAATCTTCTAGAATCCCTGGTAGAATGAAATACAATAATGAAGTACTTTCTAACTCTAAGAAAATTGTTGATGCCTTTAGACGATATCTTTCATCTGTTTATAGTCCAATTTAATCCAATTTCATTTACCAACTGTACAATCTAATACTCTTTTGTGTATATCAATGCCATTAGTATCAGAGAAAACAGTATTAAAGGCAATTAAATCAGTTAAATGTAAACTAACATCTGGTTATGACCAAATTTCAAGTTTCCTTATTAAAGACTGCAGCCCCGGCATTTGTTAAGCCATTATGCTTTATTCTTAATTTAGCTATTTCACGACTTGTTACCCGAGCGCGTGGAAAATAGCGCGTTCTATATAAAATTATAGGTCAATTAATGTCTAAAGCAATTTTTTTTAAAGTATTTGAAGTGGTTATAATGAAATCTTTCCGTATGTTAGTAACTTTATTTCTCCATATCAGCACGGTTTCATGAAATATCGTTCTACACTAACTAATTTGACATGTTTTCATAGTTTACTACTCTACTACTGGTCAAGTTGATGTAGTTTACACTGATTTTCCAAAGGCTTTTGACTCCATAATACATTATATAATTCTTGAGAAAGTAAGGGATTTTGGTTTTAGTAATGCATTACTATCCTTCTTTTTGCCTCTTATTTAAGTAACAGACCGCAATTTATTACTTTTATTGGTTTTCAATTATGTTACTTTATAGCAACATCGGGAGTGCCGTAAGGATCGCGTCTAGGGTCCAAACATTATTTCATGTAAGCACTTATTTTTTGCTGATGATCTTAAATTATATAATTCTAGTTCTGACTGTGAGTTTTTGCAAAATTAACTTCCTTTGGTTTCACAATAGTGCTCCAATAATTACCTTCATCTTAACATATTAAAATGTAAAATTTTCGAGAAAACGCTGTCATCTTTAGATATTTTATCAAATCTAACAGCTTATAACGTACTGAGTTGGTTAAAGACTTGGGGGTAATATTTGATTACAGGCTTAGCTTTGCTCTCCATGTTAGAGAAACAGTTACCTCTGCTTCGAAATCGCTTGGTTTTAAAATTCGTACATGCAGATCTTTTAGAACTTCAAATTCTTTAATATCAGTTTTTAATTTTCTGGTACGATAAAAATTCGAACATTGCAGTTTAATATGGTTTCTTATATAATCAACATGTTGATAACATTGAAAGCGTTCACAGGAAATTTCTTAAGTACGTCATGTTAGGCTTGATGGAGTTTATCCATCTAGAGGCTATCCCCAAACCATCTCTTGAATCGGTTTGAAACCTCCTCTGAATCCAGACGACTATGTAATTTACTTAAATTCTTATACAATATTCTTCACAAGATTAGTTGTACATGCTTGTTAACGTCAACTGTAACATCAATGGTTGTACACACTGATTTTAGAGCATGTAAACCTTAGTTTATTATTATTATCAATGCTAACAAGTGCATTGTTGTATTTATTATTACTATTAGACTAATTATTATTATTACTTAAGTATTTATTTTTATTTTTTTTTTATTGCAATTACGTTTATTTTACCATATTTTAAACATACTTGTCCTTTAAATGGATTTTTTTTCTGTTGAACAATAAATGAATTATTATTATGACGTTTTCGAATCAAGACAAATTTCAAACTTAGCTTTCTACGATTTACCTAAAGCTTTTGAATATGTTCCACACAACTTACTGTATGATAAATTAAGGAAATATGGCTCCAATAAAATCTTAGTAAAATTGATTCGTTCATACTTGTCAAATAGAGTTCAAACGGTGAATATAAAAATCAGCTATCTATACCACTAGAGGAGAAGATGGACTTGCCTCAATGTTCAGTTTTGGGGTCAATATTGTTTATTGTTTATCGGTAGGTCGGGTAGAAAAAATCATTTATCCAAATGATTCAACTTTTATTACAATGTTTAATGATTTTGAAACTAAGACCAAAAAATGTTATTAAAGTTGAAGATTTAAGTGGTTTGCCGATATGTATGAATGTTGATAAAACCCAAAACATGATTTTCATTTTAACAAAAATTAATTTTATGATTTTATGAAATTTTTATAGTTCTTGGGTCTTGTGTCTAACTAAAAATTGTTGTTTTCCATCCGTTTTGTGAAAATTATTGTTTTTTTACTTTGTGGGCAGAAAAGCACTTGTTAAAACCGTATAAGAATGAGTATGTCTCACTTCTGAATAAGTGCCTGAATTAAGCTTCGTAAATGTATCTTGACGTTAGTATGATTTTTTTGTACAGGTTTCTGTTTTAATGTTAACATGTAATTATACTACACTTAATTAGATGTAGCTTATTTTAATTAATTGTTTTAATTTTGAAAACAGAAATAAAGTTAAATGCAGTTACGTATACAAGGAATTATTAAACCACCATTCAAAACAAAACGTCAAAATAGGGAACGTCAAAATATTAATAAACTGTCGACATACAATTATTGCAGTTGCATATACATGATTTCTATAAAAGCCCTGTATTAACACGGAAAAATGAAATTTCTTGATTCTGTTTTTTTTTTCTAGCACATACAAATAAAGGAAAACAAACAATTGTAACAAAATTATTATGATAAAATACATAGTAGTAGAAGTATAGTTAAAATCAGTTAGGCTTGCTTATTATAATAATTAAAGGAACTTAGGTTTGCTGTGTTAAGAATGCTACTGTAATAATCGTATGTCGACACTTAGTTATTATTTTGACATTCGCCATTTTGACGTTTTGTTTTGATTTTTGGTTTAATATGAATTGTATACGTAACTGTACTATATTTACATGTTATGGATAATACAAAACCCGTATAAAATGAATGAGTCATAAGCAACCTTATATGATTTTAACTATAATAGTAGTAGTAGCTTTTCATTGTAATAACCGACTCTACCAAAATAATCTCATTTTACACAGAACTTATTAAAACTACTATTTATATTATTGTTCATTGCATCGTTTGTTTTAACTTTAAAGATCTGTTAATCTAAATTATGTAGGTGTATTTACAAAGCCATAATGTTAAGTGAAACTTAAAATTTTGATCTGGAAAAACAATATATAATTCAACACCGCTCGAGCTCAGATTTTGCCGGGTTGTTTTTCTATTTTTTCTCGTGATTTTTCCAAAATTGTCAATAAAAAACATCAAGTTGACTAGATAAATCCTTTAAAATAATAGTGTTAGATGAATATCCTGTCAAGAATTCCTTAAAGTGGAGGTATAAAATAAACCACAACCTCTGTACAAACTTCAGAAAACACATAAAAAATCATAATCGTGCATTACCTCAACTGTACGCAAACTTCCCCGCCAGCGTACAGCAAAATTATTTCATTTCTCTTCTGTACACCAACTTCCCGCCCAGTGTTCAAACGGAATATTCTTCATTTTCTTTTGTACGTCAACTCTCTCCTTCAGCGTACAAACGGAATATTTTTCAATTTCTTCTGTACGCCAACTTCCTTCAGCGTACAAACGAAATATTCTTCAATTTTTCTGTACGCCAACTTCCTCATCAGCGTACAAAAAGAATATTCTTCATCTTCTTCTGTACGCTAACTTTCCCATCAGCGTTGTTACGTACCAAAGCAAATCAATGGAAAAAAACAAAAAATTAAATATATTTAAAAGAGTTTACAAAACGTCAACTAAAATTGTCTACAAGCGCGCATCACTACAAAATATTATATTTACTTACAGATATGTATGTCACAAAGGACAGAAAAAGGATAATCTATTTACAACGTGATCCGTATCTCGCACCAGCTGAAATTCACCAAAATCCTGATTTCCCAAAACTGAAGCTTCTAATTACTTTTTGCATGTGTCGCAAAATCCATAAACCATACCATATAGTGTGTATTATGCGTCCAACCAATAACCCATGCCATAATAAGTATATTGTGGTTCTAACCAAATTAGCATGTGTTTCAAAGAAAAAAACACCAAAACCCATAAACCATGAGACAGCGTAGTCAATGCTTCTATTTCTAAATTTGAAATTGTTGTTGATAAGTTGCAAATTGCTAATTTTAAATTTAATTTAACTACTACTTAAAACGACGGTTTTGCTTCGTCGTATGCGAACCATCAATTTTCGAATACAAAATTGGTATTATTCGTTGTTATTATCAATCGCTAATCACCAACTCGCACGAATGTACGATAAAAGGCATGTTTTCGTACGTATACCAAATTGCATATAGCAAATAATAGGACATAAAATTATGACAAATTAACAGGTACAAGGACGTAACATAACCGCCCACCAAAATCATCCAATTTTGGTGATTTTCTAAATAAACTACTAAACTAATTAAACCTGAAATAAAATGTAATATTGAGAAAAAAAAACAAAATGTAATGATAAAATCCCATGTGCTACTGCAATGGAAGAGCACACAATTTTATAAGAGGACGCTTAAATAGGTCCTTACTAGTGCGGACTGTAGCCACACGAGCAATGTTATCGTTTCCCGGATGCAACTCTACTTTCTACCGAACCTCATTGAAGAGGTTGGATTGAATGGTCCTTGATGAGGACTATGGTACCAATCTCTATTGATTCAAAGGCGCGAACTTTAGACCATTTACAACGTTGATATAATGTGTGAAGGTATTCACTACTCCAGCGATTCCAGAAGTCCTGGTGCAATCTTTGGACCAACTGCCAGCGTGATAATCTAGTTATATTTAAATGTGATAAGTCTGCATTGGGAGGCGATGTTAAAGGTTCTAATGTCATAAAATGTCTCGGTGTGGGAACACTCAAGTCATTCGGATCTGAACTTAAAAGGTACCAATTTTGTATTCGAAAATTGATGGTTCGCATACGACGAAGCAAAACCGTAAACCAGTAAAATACAAGCGTTTACCGCAGAACACCGCATCGCCCTGATACTAATAAAAGCTAAAGAACGTATGTAAACTACTATGTTGTGATAAAAGTGTAAAATAAATATTTTTGTAAATAGTTTAAGATTTCAAAAATTTTTGTAGATTAACGGCCCTTTTGGCTTGATAGAGTATGCCTAAAATCTAATCAGATCTGCACTATTTTACAGGTTGTATCATAATGAATTGGAAATATTTTAACTGTAGAAGGCAGAGTCGGCCAGCCGTCAGACATAACATTTTTCTTACTTCATTATAACGTACTAGTTACGCTAATTTGTCGGAAAAAGTAAAAAAAAAGGTGTTAAAATTTTCGGTTTGGAAATTGTCTCATAACTCTCTATCTTATTCAGAAGATGTGGAGTAAAAATAGTCCAAAGTATGCGTGAATTTTATTCACTTAACTTTAATGTACCATTGTAAAAGACAAATGTCTGAGTAAATAGTTATGTTTACCCGTGTATTTGTTATACTACAAATCTTAACTATAATTAACAGTGGACATCAAAGCACGTAAAACTAAATTTAATCAGCTCAAGACTTCTACCATCAAATTGAAAAACTTTAGAAATTAACAGAAGTTTCCCTGCGTTGTGCTTTATTGACATTCACAGTTGGCCAAACACGCAGTGTGAAAAAGAGTAAGAAATACTAATTCGTACCAAAAAACGTAATTATCAACCGGATTTTTAAATTTTACTTGTTAATGTCGCTTTTAAATTGCTATAATTTTGTTTTTTATGAGACTGGATATTTTTTTTTATTACCACCATTCATACTTGATAAAATTAAGTTTAATGACTAAATATGAACATTCATAACAATAATAAACGTTCTCCCAAATTAATTTAAAAATAAAAACCAAAAATATAGTGGGTGGAGAATTATAAACTGTATTTACAAAAAAATGTTTTATCTAGTATCGATTTTATAAAAAATATCACTTAAGAGAATTAAATATAAAATTAAGACTAAAAATGTCTCACATAAGAAAGTAATTACAGTATGTGTTTGTAATTGGTTTAAATATACAAACGACAATTTTGTATCTTAATTTTTAATTAGAAAACTTTTTTAGCGGTGTACAAGAATTCAATAAAATAAAAGCGTCTTTTAAACAAATCGACGAAATTTACCCCATTTGTACAAATCTACTTCATTTATTATTCTCTAGTGACACATAAGAGTCGTTAAAATGCAAATTTGGTTAGTTAAAAATGGAACGACGTAATGCATTCCAACTTACTAACATGCTTCGACATTAACAATTTTTTTTAATTTTAAGCATATATTTTATAACGCTACATATTTTTGTATCTGTTGGGATTCATTGATAAAGAGAACGTATATAAAGCTGGACAAATGCACACTTAAAAAAAGTAAAATATGGCTTTATTGTCGGCGTATACTCTGCGGTTCGTTACAGATGTATGCAGGAATATTAGTCAAGATCCCTGGGAGAGAAAAGCGTCGATCTCGTCGCTTGGGAAATTCCCTTTCATTGGCCGGACATTGAATTACAGAAATCCCCAGCTCCGACCACTGTCAGCTATAATTACATTTTCAGCTCTGTTTTTACTTAAAACTGCTGCCATGCCGTGCAAATTAATGGATTTGTATTCTTCTATTCAAAAGTTGTAAAACGTACATTTATTTAAAATCCTTTTCCGCGTATTTTTACTACCTATCAGCTTTAATGTGCTTTTAATAAATCCTAAAATACCGTGATTGATTTTTAAAAATTTCAAACTGCATTTATTAGCGCATGTTAATCCATCCATTAAAAAAGTGCTTTGTTAAATAAGCGGACTACTAAGTTCATTAAGCTTTTTGTTCGTTTTAATACACAAATTAATGTAATGTTTACAAATATAAGGCCGCATTTAATTCAATCAGACTAACAATGAAATTAGATAGTGTAGGGTAGTATTGAATTGAAAAAGTTAAATATACAGCTCACACGTATGTAAAAGAAGCTCAAATATATAAACATTATTAGTAATTTGTTATAAAAAAATGTGCAAGTAAACTAAACAACAGAAACTATGAGATAAATACACATTTAATCTGCACACCTTTTATTGCCAAGAATTAGAGAAAGCTCGATTTCCACTCGTACCATTAGATATGATTTGTATTTATAGTGAGAAGCAGTATAGGTAATGGCACCTGAGACCGAATAATTTGTGGTGTTCCATTAATGCATTTAATGGTTAAATCTGGTTCATTAAACTACATTTCAGTAGATACCCTTTCTAAGTTTGGTAAATGATATTGTTCCGTTCAATTAAAATTTCATTAGATTAAGTTAATTAATTAATGGATAAGTAGGTAACAAATAAATTTGTTTTATTAAAATAACTATTTCCTTTTGTTAAAATTACTTACTTTCATTTTATTTGCAAATCACTGTAAACATCTATTCAGTGGCTCTTCTGGGATATCTTTTGAAAGTGAAGGTAAAAGTAAGGTAAAATAAAAAGAAAATAAAAAAACGGTTTGTTTCATTTACAACTGTTCGTTGATATACTTTGTTTATTGTAATCTGTGATGAATTTTTAAATAATATGGTTTTTAAGGCTTATATTATAATTTCCGTTTCTTTTGTAAACAGGTTACAGTCATATCATAACCAGGTGTAAACTTGTAAATAAATATATTTATTATTATTTCTATATTGAATAACATATGATCGTTTTACACACGGAATGTATTTACTCTATAGAATTCCATTTTTCTATTCCTACTTCAGGATACTAACATTTTGGATTAATTACATAATAGTTAGATTTTAAAACACTGGGCGAGAATATTCTTGCACTTGTGTTACGGAATGAGCACATTGCGCTTATTACAAAAAATTTTATTTACGATGCTTAACACGTTGACTACCGACGACTAGTTACCTAGTCGAAGTAGTTTAGACCTATACCCCAAGACTAGAATACTAGTCATGCATTGTGCTCTCTTATACAGGATTTGTGTTTAGTCTGGGATCCTTGCCGATGCAGTGTTTCAGAAGCCAGTACCGTAGGCTTGCCAGCTTGCAAATATAAGACTTGTAAACAAGTCTTCAGTTTCAACTCAGGAAATCTATTTATAGCTCATGCGAGTGTTATCGTTTGTCTTCGCTTAGCACTAGTGGAATTTAGTTTTATTTTAACTGTAGTGTGTGATGAACGTTGTGTACAGTGTTTCTCTGTGAGTTTCTCAATAGTTATTAACGCCTCCAATTTAAAAGATTGCTAAAAACAATGGATAAGCCAGGGTAAGTTCAGTTTGTCTGTTTTCTACTGAAATATGATTCTCACAACTTGTTCATTTTTTCACATGCAGAAAAGAATCTGATACAACCCCAAGTACTTCCAGATCTAAAAGAAAGGAGAAGTTGACACAAAGAGAATTGGAATATTATGCCAAAAATCAGTCGGAAATAAGTGACCTAAGTGACGACGGGAACCTTATTCAAGCGATGATTTGCAAAAAGATAAAGACTTTGATGACGGTGACAGTAATAGCGATGAAGAAATTGAGCAAGATATAAGTGAAATGCATAAATCATTTATGAATGAGGAAATCGAGGATGACGACATGATGGTTGGCAATACCGAAAGAGCTGCAAGACGCACTAGGACGTCCGATGACGAGACTGACTGGACAAGCCAAAATGAAGATCCAATAGACATACCATTTGCTGAAAATCCTGGAATCAATGTAAATCTACCAGAAGACTCTCCACCTATAGCTTTCTTTGATTTACTGTTTTCTGACAAATTCTTTAAAATGATCGTAACTGAGACGAAACGCAGAGCTCACGAGAGAAATTCTACAGCTCGAACAAGATCAAAAGTCAAGAAAGTCGTCTGGAAAGATGTAACAAAAACAGAAATGAAGAAATTTCTAGGTTTCTGTTGTCTAGGAGGGATCGTTCAGTTTCCTGTGCTTGTAAAACGGTGGAGTATGGATCGTTTATACTATCATCCAGTTTTCGGTCAGACGATGTCACGAAATCGGTTTGAGGCTATTCTTCAGGTGCTTAGGTTTGTGAATCATGCAACTGTTGACATAAATGACCGTTTATATAAAGTCAAACCAGTAATAGAGACTATTCTTCTCAATATTCGAAATGTCATCAGTCCATGTCGAGAGCTTTCATTGGATGAAGCTATGATTCAGTGGCGTGGACGATTGATTTTCAGACAATACATTCAAAACAAGCGTCATAAATACGGCATAAAATTGTATGAACTTACAACAAGAGATGGATTCATACTGAACGTCGTTAAAGGCACTCTTGTATCTGCAGATTTCACACATACTGACGAGGTTGTGAAGCAGCTCATGAAAGATTATTTAGACAAGGGCTACTGGGTATACATGGACAACTTCTATAACAGTGTCAAGCTGGCACAAGATCTTATGAAATCGAAAAACTTACGTCACTGGAACACTGCGAGAAAATAGGAAAGGAAATCCAAAAGAAGTAATAAAAGCTGAAGACGGGTGAAGTAGCATATAAAAGAAAGGTCCTGTATTAGTCACTAGCTGAAAAGATAAAAGATATGTTAGAATGATCAGTACAGAGTACAAACATAGTATGGTAGAGGTTCAGAATAAAAGTGTTGACTATAATAAAACATGTAAGGCATAGACCGTTCTGACCAAATGATGTCGTATTATTCCACACCAAGGAAGACTATCAGATGGTATAGAAAATTTTCTTCCATCTTGTTGATATATGTATATGGAATGCCTATTATTTGTACAAAAAGTAACTCAAAAGAAGTATCGTTTGCTAACTTTTGAGAAGAAATTAAGTCGCTTTTAGGTGGTGATAGTCAAGTCAGCACTCCTCACGTCCAAGCTGAAAGCCAAAATACTCAGCATTATTTGGAGCCTATTCCGGATACAGAGGAAATAAATGTCTAATGAGAAGATGCAGTAATTGTACCACCAAGAATGTGCGCAAGGAGTCTCGATATTAATTGCCCGTTGTGCCCAGATTCACCCTCTCTTTGTGTTCATCCTTGCTTTAAAGAATGCCATTAGAAGTAAAATTATAATATTGACAATCTATACTTTCAACATTTTGAGCTTGATTTTTTTCATTTGTATGGATTTTATTTTATCAGAATATTTTTGAGTTCATATATGTAATTTGTTGTTGTTTATTTTATGAAAATTAGTTATATTTTACAGTATGGCTATACACAATTTCTCACTCAGCTATAAACATTAATGTCCAGTTAACTAGTCCTTGGGCTACGGATGTTGAAAGTCAGTATCGGGCACCGGCGACTAGTTTACAAGTCATAGTCAAAATTACACAAAATAACTGAAATAGTTATCTATTATCTGTAACTATATTTTAATTGAAGAAATAAAAGCTTAACGTTAGTTACATAACATGGGGTATGCCGTAACTCGAGCGAATCCCCAGCAGATAAAATTACAACTTTGAAACAGGAGTACCAATATTGTGTATAAATGATGTTTACGTCATATTCTCTAACCAAAATCACTAAAAGTTTTCAAAAAAATTACCAGTCGATTTCATCATCAGAAATCATTCACTTGGCGCCCACTACAACAAATTGTAAAATAGTACATAAAATAATGTTCTTAGTGTAAAGTTATGCCTCTTTGCAAATTTTGATAATAATGATAAATTTACAGTAAAATTATTAACAAAAATGAAAAAAAATTAAATTAACGCTGTGTATATTTTTTCACAGCAATATCTTATTAAGCAATATTAGGTCGTATGGTCATATTTTTAACTTAATTAACACACCCTTATCTTATGACCAATAGTTATGAATCACCCTGTATACCAATTCGATTCGAATCAATTAAAAGATACAAATTCATAGTTTACCGTAACCGTACTAATAGAATTAATGAACCTACAGTATTTATGTATGAGCAGAATCTTCAACTTCATAAGTTATTGCATTGTACACTATCATTAGTAAGTTGAAGTTCATCTTTATTACTGACGTTGTGGTTAAACATGAGAAATGTTTTTGTCAGTCATTGGGAACCTAAATAGCTATGCTTTAAGACAACAAAATGCCAAAAATTATTCTTTGATGAGTAGCCTCATAACTTCATTCAACATGATAACAACGGATGAATGTGTTGGTAGTGTGATGAAACATCTATGAAATATAAACGACCCGTAAAGAAAAACGATGTTAAAGCAGATACATCATACATTTACAGCCATTTAAACTGATAAAACACAATAGGTATTAAAGAACCTGCAGCACAGGGTAATGTTATACCCCGAAATATAGTCAGTAAGGCCTTGAAAGGAATAAGTGACTTCACCAAATCAAATTTTCAAGAAATAAAAATCTTCAAAATTTGCATTTATTAGCAAACGTAACCATTCCACAAAATATTACTAATCCTTATATATAAATCGAAGAACTATTGAAAAAAAGTGAAAGTCTATATTTACACACTTTGAAGCTAGACAAGTAATGTCCCCTTACAGCAGGTTGAACATAAATATCCAAATAAAAATTATTCTCTTTGGTTGCAAATTTTCAAAGTTTCCATCAATTATGAAGCATTATCTTCACTTACGGAATAAAGAAGGGTTTTGTACTTCTTTTTTTAATTTATTAAAATGATGTTTTATAGTTTCTTTATTAAAGAAGTACAGTGACATAACTTTTTTACAGATTTCAAATACTTACATTTATTCTTTTCAAAACTAATGTGGTTTACAATTGTTGATTAAAATTTCTGTCAGTGAGTTGGTTTTTTTACTATTTTGAGGTATTGATGAATTGAACGTTAAGAAAATGAGGCTTGACAATTTATCTGTTGTTGAGATGGGCTAATCTTACAATGTGATCTAATTTGTTTTTGTAAAATATTAATAAATCAATTACCTACTATGACTATCAAGTTGGCAATTCTTTTATGGAATTGAAGCTTCTTCGTTTAGGACTACTATAGCTATTGTGTATTACTAGCAATTTATAGATTGGAGAAGAAATAAAAGTGCAAATTCTTTCTCCAAAACTGTTTTGTAGGTTACCATAGTGAGCTTTCTCAAAGAAAACAAAGTTGTCGATTTTATGAAAAGTTTATTTTGTTCTGCTAGTAACCATCAATCTAAATCAAGCATTAACTTGGCACGTAATAAATTAAGCACCTCCTCAAGTATTTGCTTAAATAAAAATAAATTATTATAAACACATAATGTATAGGACAATGTTTCAGACCAACCAATGCATCTCGGCTACTATTCTATCAGATGGTATATAAAAACTTTTTTATTCGTCCAGGCTGCTAATGCTTCCGGAAAAACCAACTCAATGATTTACCACCTTATTTATATCATGAATTACCAGCAATTAGATTAAAGCTCAATAGTAAACAAGCATTTTTAATGATTACCGAAAGGTGACAACATTAACTTTGTACACAAGTAAATTTATTTATAAACGTTCGTGATAAAATAATAATTATAAAACTAAACCAATTACACTATTAGCTGTGCTATTGTTAATTAATAAACTGCAAAATAAAAGACATTGCTCTTTTCTAACCTAAACACAGTATACCTATGTATGACTGCCTGTGACCTAAATACAGTACCAACTGGGAACTACAAATTAAAGGCACCAACTCAAAGTAAAGAACAAAACTGTTACTTTGTGTAAATTGATTAACGTTTTTTTTTACGGGTCGAAACTTCTTCTGTCGTTGAAAACGTATAGTCGCAATACGTTTGGAATGGCTATTCCGTACTCATGAAACCGTTTCTTTATCTTAAAGATTTTCAGAAAATTATTGTTGCAAATTTTATAAACTTTGAAAGACATAAAACTTTATTAAAGGATCACGTACTGAACAAATATTGTTCGCCAAACTTTTTCCTCTCAACACGAAGTTTTTTTCTAACATCATTAGATCCCTTAAAACTCGTTGTTAAGTTAGCTGGTAGCAGGTTTAAAGAACTTTTGACTTAACATTTTTTTTATATAGGCCAATTTATTACAGTCGTTGCCGTTTCTCTCATATGATTTTCGATCTGGTTCGGTTATATCAGTTGCCATCGCCTAGACTTCTTTTTTCCATGTCTGTGTCTACGTTTTCTTCCATTTGGTCCTAGGTCTACCTCTTTTCTTTCTTTGGAACGGTATCCACTCAAAGGTTTCCCGCAGTATTCTATGTTGTGGCATCTGTTTCATGTGTTCATACCAGACTAATTGATTTTTTTCCTATGTTTGTTTCCACGTGCATTTTTTGTCTTACGACTTTGTTTCATATATGCTGAATTTGCGATATCGTAGCACTTCGCCTCCAGAAATCAATTTCTAGAGATGACAGTCTGTCTGTTTTGCATATTTTTATTTATTACCCAAACTTCGGCGCCGTAAGTGACACTTACTAATTAAGTATTTATATGTTGGAGTTTGTTTTATACAATTTCCCAAGTCGAAGTCTCTACCTGCTCCTCCGATAACCAGGTATTGAATTTTTGCCTAGGTTCAGTTCTAAACCCACTACTCTTTGATAAGTTTTCGCAACATGAAGTCTTTGCCTTCTGCTAAAATCTATTAGTTATCGGCAAACAGAAAGTATGGATGTTCTCGTCGTTTAGTCTTACTCCCATATTCTTGCACTTTCTTACCCATTTCTGAAGAATTTGATTCAGATATAATTTGAACAGGGTAGATGATATGGTATATCCCTGTTTTACACCTTCACTTGTCTTAAAAACAGTTAACAAGCGGTTTCCTAGTTTGACTTGGCGATGCTTTGTTATACATATATTGCTTTTATTGTATGTTCGTCTATGTTTGCTTTTTTTATTGCTTCCCACAGTTTTACATAAGGGATTGAATCGTCAGATCTATAAAGATTACATGTAACTCTACACAAGATTTTCCTGGCCTAAACCCACTCTGCTCTCCTATTTCTTCAAATTGTGTCTATATTCTTCTTTTCAATCCCCTATAATTGTCAGTCTTTTCATTTCCTTTCTTATACAGGGTGATTAATTGGTAAATAAGCATACGTTAGGATTAACTAGAGGACATCAAGAGGATTCTAAAAAACATATATTATACAAGTCTCCGATTCTTTATAACCAAGATATAGGGTGTATTTTTGTTTAATTCTTTAGTTGCCCATAACTCACGAACCACATTGTGAATTTTCTTTATATTGGCAACATATTTTTCTTGTCTAATGAAGTACAGGGTGTCCCAAATAAGAGTGACTGATTTTAAACATATATTCCCCTCTTATTAATTGCTCCAAAGAGATGGGGTTTTCACTAGTTTCACTAGTTTATCAAAAAGATTTTTAGGCTTGGCTGGCATTTCATCTCATCAACACAGGGTGTTTTACTAATGTTAGTCAAATTCAAAGGGAAAAACATGTTTTATTTTAAATGGAACACCCTATAATATTTAATCTCATTCGAAAGAGCAATCATTCTCCTTTCCAAAAATGTATAGTTTTCTATCTTTTGTTTTATTAACAACAAAGATATTCAAGGTTTCATGTAATAGTACATTTTTAATTAGTAGTTTTATATGAACGTATTTTGATGCCTAAAATCAACTCATGATATGACCGTTTGACGCATAACAAAATCATTTAAGTCGGTTTCATGTAGTATGCATTTTTAATTACGTAAATAATTGCCAACAAATCTGACAAACAGTTTATTTAGTAAAAAAACATAATAACATAATAACATTATTCAATAAAAAAAGTTACAATAAATGCTGCATATGCCTACTCTCTTCGTTTACGCATAACTGTAAGCGAAATTTTAAATTTTCAAATGAATTTTCTAACATTTCTTGCGGAATGTTTTCAATAATGTTCCTGATATTATTTTTTAGTTCTGCTAAAATTGTTAGGCTTAGGATTGTAGCACCTATCCTTCACATATCCCCAGAGAAAAGAATCTGGGAGAGTTAATTCAGGAGACCGATGTGCCCATTCAATCGGTCTAGCTCGACCTATCCACTTATTATTAAAAACGTATTTAATGAATATCGTGCTATTAACGAATAATGTGGTGGTGTACCGTCTTGTTGAAAGTAAACGTCGTCTCTAATTCCATCTTGAACTAGGAAAAAGGACGTTTCTTAATAAGTCAAGTAAAATCTCACATACCATTACTCGTTTTTCATAATCTGACTCTGTACAATTTTTTGATAAGTCTGGATTTTGTATGGAGTTAGTTTTAAAATTCTTAGACATCTTTGAACGTCACTATTGTTAAGCTTTAAAATTCCAGCAATTTTTCTAATTGAAATTTTATGATCGTTATCATGCAGCACTTCATTAATTGACATCAACTTGTTTAAAAGACTATTATTTTTCTTGATTTTTTAAGTGTGCAATGGAACCAGTTTTGATAAATTGTACATACCTACCATTTTTAATTATTTTCACGGACGGCGGATTTTCATAAATTTCCTTCTGAATATCCTCCTTGTTTGAATTATTGATTTCGTTTCTGCATAAATTATTACAGTTTGAACTTTTCACTCACTGTATAGATCATTTGGAAACCGACTTATATGACTTAACAAAATTGCTACTGTCAAAATTGTTGTTTTTGTTGTTATGCGTCAAACGGTCATATCATGAGTTGATTTTAGGCATCAAAATACGTTCACCCATATAAAACTACTAATTAAAAATGTACTACTACATGAAACCTAGAATATCTTTGTTGTTAATGAAACAAAAGATAGAAAACTATACATTTTGGAAAGGAGAATGATTGCTCTTTCAAATGAAATTAAAATTATAGGGTGTTCCATTTAAAATAAAGCATATTTTCCCTTTGAATTTGACCAACATTAGTAAAACACCCTGTGTTGATGAGATAAAAATGCCAGCCAAGCCTAAAAAATCTTTTGATAATCTAGTAAAACTAGTGAAAACCCCATCTCTTTGGAGCAATTAATAAGCTAGGAATTTATATTTAAAATCAGTCACTCGTATTTGGGACACCCTGTATATAATAAGGTAAAAACATTAATGTTGGTCCAGGTATGGACTTAAAAATTCAAAAATTTTGTTTATTTAAAAATGTCAACATTTTGAAAAAACTGTTGCCATATTTGAAAAGAACAGAAAAACTGAGTTAAAATAGACACTTGTCTAGTTTCCGTATACAATTTTGTTATAACTAGTTTGAGAGAAACTTACCTTAAAACATCGGTTTAAAATTCAAATAAAATAAATTTTATTTTGGAATTCATAAATTTTCTATAATCAATTGCTTCCAGTCTTTAATAGCTCTTCTGTGCTTTTTTGTGTATTATTACACCAATTCCTGCTTTGGCTTTGTTGGTTTTTATCGACACCACTGTACAGAGGAATACAGTCGCCCTTGTATTGTGTACCAGTTCTGTTCTTTTTTGTTTGTGACACGACTCCTATATTGATTGTGAAGGTTTTTAGTTCTTTGATTATTTCTTTTTCATTCGTGTTTATTCTTTGAATGTTCCAGCAACCAAAATTCATAGTCAGTTTTCTTTGCAGTTCAATTCCGAGGTTTTTAATGAGATTTTTAGCGGTTTCAATTTTTTCGAGAGACAAGTTGCTGGGACTGTCGCCTCAACTCTCTCCTTACCCAGGCTTGGAACCGGCAACGGGTTGCTGGGTACTCAATCCACTCAAAAAATACTGAAGGTGGAGTTTCATATATTTTGTATAAAATCAATACTAAAATTAGTCAAGACTCTGAGGACGTTATGTTAAAAGCAAAACCACTTTCAACACCTCACCTAACAGGTAAAGTGGAAACAATGAAAACCGGCTGATTTGTTTTATAAAGTGTGTTCTTTTAACATATTACGCTTGATTACCGGATAATAATAAAATTTGGGAAAAAACCTACCCCCATCGATTTCAAATTGTTTAAACTACAAATTAGCTAATTGTTATTCCTTCGAAACCCCCAGATATTTACAAAGAATTGATTTTCCTTCACTTTGATACCACATAAAAAATTTAGGAAGGGTCCCATCGTTGGAGACTTTTCGTACAGTGTATACAGGGTGTCCCAGAACTAATGACATATTTTAATATAAGATTCCTTAGACGAAAACAATGAGATTTTTTATATTAACCATACTCGAAAACTGTATATTTACTAAGATACAGGGTGTCAAAGTGAAAAATTAATCTTAGTTTTTTCTTATTTAATTGAAAAGTACTTGAAATATTTTGACAAAATTTTGCATAGTGGGGTTTTTTGGTGTTGCAAATTGAAATAATTTTACTGTACTCGTAAGATGGCGCAACAAATGCTTCCAAAATTTTATTTAAACACACATATTTTTTTGTGTTTAATTTTTGGGCTAGTTTTTCTTAAAATTATGATTCTACAATTATCTGTGCATAAAAATTTTTCTCAAATTTATCCAGGCGGTTTGACAAAAACAATTTAATACCAACTGTTTCTGTTTTTGGCATTTCGACAAATATTTAGAATGTGTCTATTGTTATTCAGGCAACATTTTTGATAAAAGTGTGTTAAAATGCCTAAACATAACTTATTTTCAAACGAGGAAATGCGTGATATGATTTGCACCTACGCCCAAGGAAATCATAGTGGGCGTCGCGATTGCCGTCGATATTTAGAAAGATTCCCGACAGAAGACAGCCCATTGTGAAACTGTTTCAAAATATTTATCAACGACTTGGGGAAACTGGATCATTCCGACCAAAATAAGATACTGGCCGTTCAAAATCTATCACAGTACACCAAGAAGAAGAGGTTTTAGTTTGGGTCACTGATAATCCCGAAATCAGTATCAGACGAATGTGTGCAGGGATAAGGGTAAGCAAATTGTCCGTTCTCAGAATTTTTCATCGGGAAAATCTGCATCTATTTCATTTACACCTGTTCAAAATTTATTACCTCGTGATTTACCTGCAAGATTGCAATTTGCTCGTTGCCGAAATCAACAAAACATGAATTCTTCTTTTTTAAGCCACATATTATTTACGGATGAGGCGACTTTTACACGGCGAGGTGTTTTTAATTTTAAAAATAAATACGCTTGGTATAATGAAAATCCACATTTGACAACTGAGAGACATTTTCAGCACGAATTTAAAATTAATATTTGGTGCGGAATTATAGGAAATCATGTGCTGGGGTAATATGAATTGCCACATAATTTAAATGGTAGATCGTACTTAAATTTTTGCAACAAACTTCACCTGTGCTTATGGAAGATAGGGCATTAAATGTAAGGCAGACAATGATTTTATGCAAGATGGTGCACTCCGCACATTTTACACTTGAAGTGCGGAATTACCTTGACACGATTTTCCCAAATCGCTGGATTGGACGCGGTAGTGATACTCTTTGGCCGCCCCGCAGTCCTGATTTTAACCCCTTGGACTTTTATGTTTGGGGTATCATGAAATCTTTTGTATACAATGAACCAATTGAAACTGAAGAGCAATTACGAGAAAAATAATGAACTCTGCTGATTTCCTTAAAATGAAAGATTGTTGTTCAAAATTAGGCAGTCTTTCAAGAAAGGGATTGCAAAGTGTATTGAAGTTAACGGTGGTTATATGTTTTAGTTATTTCATTATGACCGCGTTTTAATTTAAATACCTAAATATGTTGCTCTTAGATATTGTTATTGTTAAGTTTACGCGTGTTTTAATGTAATCCAGATAGGCTCTACACATTGTTTTCCTGAAGTTTAAGCATCATTTAACAATATTTATTTTTTGGAGTAGTTTACTAGGATAAACAAAAACAAATACTTAGCATTTGTAAGTTTTTCTAAATAAACAAATTAGTTTTTTGTTCGTTAAACAGCGGTTAAGTCTTTTACTCAGAATAATTAAAATAAATTTTAAAATATTTTCTTGTCTGTAAATGCAACCCATATCTCGCATGTAATCATTTGAAATATTAAAATAGTTGGTATTAAAGTCTGTATACTATTGGCGCGGAGTAATAAATCATAATTACTTGAAATAATTCTTTATTTTCTTGTGAAACCAATAAATTCTAACCAAAATACGATCATTTTGCCGCCCTTGCAGCATATCGACCCATCTAGGGTCTGAGAACAATAGTTTAATCCGTGTAAACACGTTGCCTTCAGCCCAGGTACTGACGAAACGAGAATCATAGCCGTAGATGTGGGTATTATACCAAGATACAAAAATAATGGTATATAATACGTACGAAATGTGATCTACTATACAAATAAAATAAATAACATATAACCACATAATAATTCATATCAAGGTAGATTTTACTATTATAATATATTTACCTACTAAAAATATAATTTTCCAAACGTATCAGGTACCTACGCCACTGCAATACGGGAGATTCGATAATTTGACAGGTTTATTACTCCGCGCCAATAGTATACTGAGTATAGAACATGTATTTGCTACTATATCCGATATACAAAATTTCAATAATTCCGTGTCTATAAAGAACGGGTTTACAATAGAAGTAGTATTAGATAAGGATAACGAATGCACGGCCGTTGATGAAACTTATAACCAGCTTCCTTACGATTTGGAGATAAATCGTGGTGAAGATGATAATGATAAGAAACCACTTATTACTGGACGGAGAATAATTGATTTTAGAGTACTTTTTGAATGAGTATCATAACCTTTCGGTGTTCGGTTTGCAATATTGTGGACACAATTCGAACGGAGAAATCCAATGACGTTAATTTAGCCGTTGCACTAGGATCCGTAAATATCGGTATAGGACATACCCAAGTAAATGATCTGTTTGCTGCAGTAAACATTCTGGAATGTCTGACAAAACTTATCAAAAATATCACTCAAATTTAGCAATATAATAGACGAAGAAGTTGAAAAAGAAATGACTTTTGCCGCCAGAGAGGAAGCAAAATAGCAATTGAAGCTGGCGACGTCACTGTTGACTGTACACCAATTATTTCTGTGATCGTTGATGGAGCTTGGAGTAAGAGATCGTATAGAACAAACTATAATGCGTTATCGGGTGTTGTAAGTACAATTCTATTATAAAAATGTACATATTTTAATTATCTTCGTTGCAGGCATGCATAATTGGTGCTAAAACAAAAAGATATTATACCCAAGTGTAAAAAACAAATATTGTTGTGTCTGTATAAGAGGGAATAAAAAAAATACATCAATATTTTAAGAACTGGAATGGTAGTTCCAACAGGATGGAAGCCGCAATTATGGGTTTCGAAAATCTCTAAAAACGCATAATTTAATTCTATGAAAAACTAATTGGTGATGGAGATAGTAGCGGTACAGAAAATTAATCGTAGCTGCTCCCTATCATTTATCATATTCACTATTCAAAAGATTGAATGTAGAAATCATTTCCTTTGTAATTACCTCAAGATTTGGAAATGCAGTAACAAAAGCAGTTCAGTATAGAAAGAACAATGTCACGCTGATAAATCAATGCGAATTATTAAAAAGACATAACCAACGGTCCAAACACATATTTGGTGAATGCGAAATGTATTATTGCCGAGGAAGTAAACAAGGAGAGGTGAGCGTTTATTTCATTTGCATTATCAGTTATTTTAATGTTATTTTGTTATTAGAAAATTATAAATTGTTTTTTGTCAAAAGTCGCCTGGATAAATTTGAGAAAAACTGACAATATTGTTAAATGGATTTCAAATGCACATAACATTTTAATCTCAAATATCTCGAAAATGGTTACATTTACAGACTTCAAACAAGTATAACTTTTTATGCACAGATAATTGTCAAATCATAATTTTAAGAAAAACTATCCCTAAAATTAAACACAAAAATAAGTGTTTAAATAAAATTTTGGACGCATTTGTGACAACACCTTACGAGTACAGTGAAATTATAGTCAAATTTCAATTTGGAACACCGAAAAACCCCACTTATGCAAAATTTTGTCAAAATATTTCAAGTACTTTTAATTAAATAAGAAAAACTAAAATTAATTTTTGACTTTGAGACCCTGTATCTTAGTAAATATCCAGTTTTCGAGTATGGTTAATATAAAAAAATCTCATTGTTTTCATCTCAAAAATCTTATATTAAAAATATGTCCCATTAGTTCTGGGATATTAGCAATATTTAATCAGTCGCAAAATTCAGCCGTACTAAAATTTTCGAGGTTTTCATCATATTTTTGTTTAATTTGACTGGGTATTACTAAGTATACCTACGTTTTTGTTTACATAAGATTCGTTTCTTTTTATATCATTGTAATGGTTTTCTCTTAACCTATATACTTATTTAAAATGTTTTTTCAAAACTCTAGTGTCGCGAGCGAAATATAACTAAGTCCCAAACGAAATTTGTTTTAATGTTGTCGAATGTTCTGAGGACAGTTTGAAAAGTACTTTAAGACTTCTGAAAAAAGTTGTGATGGTCAAAATCAATCCGATAGACAGTATGACTAGCAAAAACTAAGTTGCTTTTAAAGTTCTTAAGAGCGCTGAGCACATTTTTCAAAGGTTTATAGTGATAATAATGGTCTATAGCAATACTAGGAATTGATTTGACGGCGTTCTCGGTTACTCAGAACTCTTAGTAATTATTTTGTAAATTTAAAATAAAATTATGAAAATCTATAGATCGTTTGATATTAAAAGTGAGTTCAACAAAAGCTATGGGTTATTTAACGCTACATATCAAAATGTTGCCTACGAAAATATATCAGTAGTCAGTTATAATTATAGAATTACGAACAATACCTACAACAAGTGCTTCGTCTTATTGAGGTTTATCAGTGTAAGTCAAAATATCTATTATAAACTCCCTCGATTTGGCGTCCCTCCCAACAAGCTCTGCAGCGGCTAGCGAGCACAGGCGCCAAGTATACTATCAAGTTCAGACTTGGCAAGGAAATACGCTCCAGCCGACAGACTGGGGATTGAAAGAAGAAGGCGGTCACCTACGACCTATAACAACTTTGCTACCTTCAGCACTAGATAATCTGCTTTACCTTGTACGATACAACTGTCAAGCTAGTTATCAAAAAACTGCGAGTGTAAGCGAAGTTGGCTTAAACGCTTGTTAATGTGATTGTGCTAGACAATCCTGCAGCAATCGTAGACTGTAGACATCTGATTGACTTGGATGACTCTGATCAAAATAAAGACCAGGATGATTTTGTAAGAGATCCAAAGCGCAGAACAACTATTAGTTTGTCGTTAAACTCTAAACGTCAGCCCAATACAAAATAAATAGATTTAAGTCTAGACTAACTACTGTTACTATTCCTTACCCTTACTGTTTTTACTTAGTAAGTTACTGTATTTAATATGTTGTTTTTCTGAAGTTATTAAGTTTGTGTTAGTAGCATTATTACCACAGGAGAGAATTAATGGAAAGTAAAAATACGGCAACATGCGTTTGGTGGTTATTTTCTAAGATGGTGAGTCATCTCATCTTCAAAAAACTCTAGCTGCGAAACCAAAGCTCAAAATTGTATGTGTCTATTTTTGCATGTTTTGTTCGCCCTTAAAATCTGTAATACGTATTCATTAAACACCTTGTATAATTTGACCCAATAGTATTCATCGCACTGATACGATGTTTTCTGAGTTCTAATAGTTCAATAATTTTGGGTCAGATTGCCATCTGTATTGAGTGTTGTTCGAAACTCTGGAATCTCTCAATTTTGAAGTTAATATTTAAAACTTCGGAATTTTTTTTTAAATTTTTGGTCAAAGACACCACTCCTATACAAATTTCTGATGTTGTTTGATATTTGTAGCCACCAGAAAATTAACTATTCCTTTAATACGTTGAAGATCAAGTTGAATTCTGGATGCAGAAACTATGTTGCCCAATGATTCCATCCCGTTTGAGCTGCCCCTGTTTTGGCGGTCCCCTTTTGCGCGATCCACGTTACAGCAGTTTCCGTTTCAACGGTGACCCGATTTAGCGGTCACTTGTTTGAGCAGTCCCGTATTGGTCGGTCCTCTTTTCAGCAGCTTTTTGGTACTGCTTACTGTGTAAATGTAATTTTAATGTAATTATTTAGTTTATAAATAAAGTATAATGTTTAGGTATTTTTTTCTAATTTAGTTAATATTCTTATAGGGTGGCAGGGTAAACACAAACGCTGTTTGTAATATGTGGCGACGTTTCATGCACAAAGATGGGCACTTCCTCAGACCTCTATTTATTAGAAAACAACACATCATTTGAACATGTATGACTAGACCCTTTTGTTTTATAACGATTAGTACTTTTCATTATACTTGATTTATATATATATATATATATATATATATATACATTATGCTTTAACTTAAGGTTAGTAATAATTTATATCTACTTATAAAACAAACAAACTAATAAAAACTTACAATTACAGATGGTTCTGTGTCCGAAACACCCGGTATGTTTCAAAGTGTTGTGGGGTAGTTTCTCAACCTCTACATAGCCATTTAATTATTTTTTGATTTGCTGCCAGTGTTGCCAAATTATAATTGTTTTTCCGAAAAATTTTTACTTTAAAAATCATAGCGACTTTGTTTTAAAAATTTAATAAACTAATTTTTAGCACCGACGTTAGACCTGATGAAGATTAATATTTTAATTGTTAGAAATTTAAAATGTGTGCTACTGGGTGTTCCTAAAAAAATGCAAATTTCTGAAAACTCAAAAGGTCATAACTAATTTTTTTAAGGAAATAACATTTGTTTTATTTTGCTATAAGATAGCATTTTTTCCACTCTTAAATTTTTACTGAAGGTGTCCTGTGCCTAAACTCCGCAGTTTTTAAGATATTTAATAGTTAAAAGAAAACAAATTTTAATTACAATAAGTTTTACTACACCTATTGTAATATATTTTTTAAACCGAAAAAGACCGTTGCATACTAGTAGATGTCACATGCCGGCGTCCAAAAAATATATCGCCCCTTCACATTCTTTGCAAGAACATATCTCGATGAAAACATTTGAATTACTGAATTGGCAGGAATAGACCTACCGGCTCATGGTATAAAGAATATAGTTAGGTATGATATTGCGCATGGGCCAGCCCACCGTGACGTATCCGTGACGTCGCGCTGATCTATCCCGCGCTTACTTTGCACGAGATTTGTCGTATAACTGTGCGTTTGTCTTCTAGTTTTACTAGTTTTCATTTAATTAAAAATGCGTTGTGCAATTTTCGGATGCAATTCTGATAATGGTGTCAAGGAACCAGGTCTTAGCTTTTATAGTTTCCCTAAAGATCCCACAACATGTAAGTTATGGGAAATTTCTTGTTGTCGTGCGGACGTTATTAATGTGAAAACAGCAAGAATTTGTTCTAAACACTTTTCACCGGATTGCTACCAAAGATATTTAAAATACGAACTATTAAATTATTTGCCACAAAAGGAAAAAGACTTTTAAAATCTGATGCGATTCCGTCTTTACTCCTTCCTAAAGGTAAATCTCAAAACCTTCAGGAGGCCGAGAAAACGAGTAGAGAAAAGGAACGCGTCTGAATTGGTGAAAATCTTATTAATACCTGGTAAGTATAGTTCATTTAATTAGATTATGAGTAATTATTTGAAATTATATTATTTTGTATTGTATTTTAAGTCCTAGTTAAAATATTGCGATTGTATAAACATTAATTACTACTAATATTTTTTCCGTTTTCATTATACTTGAAAATTGTTCTAGTCCAAAATCGTTTTATTGTGTTTAAAGTAGTAATTTTATACACATTTCTAAAAATATGAAAATTGATAAAATGTAGTAAAGGTTTTAATCAAAACTTGAATGACAAAACAAATAAAAAAATTAAGTAGGTTCCTTTTTGTGCATTGTTATAGTTATTTATTATACAAAACGCTAGAATTGTATATTTTATCTTGGAAAATTTTATAATAGTGTAAGTACCTACACAATTTTAATAATGAGGATTGCATAAATTATTATTTTTATTTATTTCATGCAGTTGTTATATTTATTGGTTGCTTTACAGTAGCACTAATCTGGATACAACAAATTTGCAAGACACTTACGTTGATTTGTCGAATTCACCCTCCACAAGCAAGTCTGTTGGGTATAAAAATTATTCACCAAAATTTTTGCATTTTCTAAGAATTGTTATTTTTTATTTTGCATGTTTACTTTTTAGTTTGCGTTAAGTGATAAACTGGCATTATAGAACTTTTTTTAACTATAGCTGTTTTACAGTATCAATACAGAAAATGTCGATACAGATACAATTGCAAGTTTAAAGCAAAGGGTCGATGTGTTGGAGAAACAACAACAAATTTTGGAAACCTTTTTAACACCTAAACAAATAAAAAAATTATTTAATCCTCAAAATAGAGTTACCTGGTCAGTGGATGATATTTCTCGAGCAATATCAGTTTACTCTGCAGGACCTCGAGCGTATAGAGTATTACTGAAACAAGGCTACCCATTTCCAGCTGTGTCTACACTTCGCAGGTGGACCAGAAAAATTAAAATAGCTCCTGGATTATTAAAACAAGTCATAAACGTTATTAAAAAATGAAATGACCCAACTTGAAAAGTGTGTGTTCTTTCATTTGATGAAATGAAAGTACGGCGTGTATTTTGTTACGACAAAGTAAACGATGAGATTTTGAAACCATATAATTACGTACAAGTTGTAATGATGAGAGGTCTTGTTGGAAGCTGGCGACAACCAATTTATTTTAATTTCGATTGCCCTATGACAAAGGAACTATTGTTAGAAATTATTGATTTTGTAGAAAACTCAGGTTTCTATGTATGTGGAATAGTAAGCGATTTAGGCGGTGGTAATAGATCCTTGCACAAACATTTGGAGATAGACTTTGAAAATCCATGCTTTTGGACCACTACAAATCAGCACCCCATTTTTGTTTTTGCAGATGTGCCCCATTTATTAAAACTAATCCGCAACAATTTTGTCGATTTTGGTTTCGTGGTTAACAAAATTGAAATAAATAAAAGCCTAATAGAGAAACTTGTAACATTGACATCTAAATCAGATCTTACAATAACTTACAAAATTAGCCATGAAACTTTAAATATTAAGGGACCTGGTCGTCAAAAGTTAAATGGGCTGCCAAATTATTTTCACATACAATTGCACAAGCAATCAATAGGTGTGGAACATTAGGCTACTTCAATGAAGATGAACACTGGGTAGAATGTGCAAATTTTTTAAACAGGTAAACTGCAATTATTAGAAGTTGATTTGATAGTTATTTGCAAAATGTTCAAAAAAAGGTCAACGATTGGTTTGATTGTTTTAACACTAGAGTCCCTGAATGCGATAGCCGAGATAGAAGTAAGGCTTTTGGTTTGTCTCTAGATATTCAACAAGAACTATTAGACTCCATGACGAAGACAATACTAGAAATGAGAGTGAAAGGAAAAACGTTTCTAATGCCATTTCAAAAGGTACGTTATAACACATTGTGACTATTAAAATACATTTCCGTATATACTACTTATGTTTCTTATTTCAGGAGTATTGCAATCCAATACTGCATTAAAACTTCTGTTCGCTCACTTAAAATCAAAATTCCAAATTAACTATATTTTAACTTACCGTTTAAATCAAGACATTTTGGAAAACTTTTTGGATTTATGAGGGCTCTACGATCATCCAGATCCTGTGGAATTTAGATACAGGTTAAGAAATCACATTTTAGGAAGAAGTTATGCCACCCTTTCCGACGCTGGGAATACCTTAGAAGACGATTCTGATTTGCCGATTTGTGCCGAAGATTTCACAAAGGTTCTTAGTGGAAAGAGTTTGTCCGTATTGGATGATCCAACTAGTAAGATCATGATGGAGGATGAACTTTTAGTAGACGAAGACATCCGAACAGATATGGAAGATGTCAAATATGATTCGTTAGAACATCTTGGTGGCTACATCTGCAAACGTCTTAATATTAAAGAAGATGCATCTAAGTCAACCAGCACTTTTACTTGGACTGATCAGCTTTCGGAGGGTGGCCTAATAAAACCTCAGACCTTTTATGAAGCAGATTCAAGAATTAGAAATTATTTTTAACAGATTTAATCAAGATTCAATTAGGATTACCAAAAATTACATTCAGACATTGATCGAACTTGCTGACGGTATAAATTGTGACAAAAATATTAAACAAATATTTTTAGGAGCCGCATGTATTTTAGAATTAAACATTTAAACAGAAAACTACAAATAACCTCAAGTTCAGCTAAAACTTCAAACAAAAGAAAATTAAACAAAATTGTTAAATAGTTTCATTTCTATTTAATTTTGGTTTAGCTAATTTTAAGTTGTGTAAGACACTTTTTTTAATTTATATAGTACGCATAATGTATTCAAAATTAGATTATCTTTATGATTGGCCCAAATGGGATATACTTCATTTTCAAGGTTTGTTCATAATTGCTATGAAAAGTTTTAGAAAAAGTCAAAAATTTTTTAAACGGATCTCGTAATATTTCACTAATATTTCATACCTAAAAAATAATACAAGTAACTTTACTTGTTATTCAAAACTTCTAAAATTTAAATTTAAATTAGTATAACATTTTTTACTCCACATTTTATATATAAGATGGGGAGTTATGCGACAGTTTCTAAACCGAAAATTTTAACCCCCTTTTTTCACTTTTCCGAAGAATTAGAGTTAGTATAATACAATGAAGCAAAAAAATTCCGGACAAACCACTGGTCCGATTTTTATTAAACTTGGCACGTAGGTGTTATTTATAATTTCGCAGAATTAGTTTTGGAAAAAATCTATCGAGCCAAAAGGGCACATAACCTACACAGATATTCTTATTTTTGGATTATTTTTAAAAATATTAATTTTCTACAATTTTTCTTTAAATAAAAGTTGTACACAACTTTTGTTTAAACTATTTTGCATGTAATAAGTAATTACCGAGATATTACTATCGACATTAATTGTTACTTGAACAGTTTTTTCTACAACACGCAATTTTCCTCTTTTTGCTTTTTCGAGCCTGTCAAGTTTCATTTCTTAGTATCGGAACGATGTGGAGTTCTGCAGGAAATGCTTGTTTTAAACATAAAAGGCTCAAAATTTATATACAAAGTTTTGATCAAAATCAATCAAGGGGTTGGTTGGAGTATATACATGAATACTTGAATTTATAAGTTTTCTCTTTAGCCAATTTAATTAATAGTACAAGAAATTAAAATTTCAGTTTGATACTATGGCAATCATTAGAAAAGTATACTCTCATATATGTATAAGTTGAAAAAATATGTTGTTAAATATTAATTATTATCAACGCCTGAACGCCTCCATTGAGCACAGATTAATAAATCACGTTTAGTTTATCTACTAAAAATCAATTGCACCCACAATGATAAAAAAATGTTTTTTAATACCTTTTACTTTTTGTTTTTGTTACTATAAACACGGAACGAACCACAGAAAAAATTGTTTTTCTTTACCGTTGCACACAAAGTTACATAATGATGTGTTTGATAACTTTGATTAATGAAAAAATAACGTAATTGCAAAAAATTTTAAATAATTTCTTATAAACGAATGTTGGATCCGTTATTTTTGAAAAGTATTATTTATTTTTATTATTGTATTAGCGTTTAATTATCTTCTACATCTAAAATATGTATATATCAATTTGCGTATTGTGTTGACTTATATTTTTATAATTAAAGTAAAATTATTTTCTACATTTGCCAAACATTTATTAATTTTATTGTTTCGTGTGTTAATATTAAGTAGATGTTTGTTGTTGTGGATATTTATTATATTATATTACTTATTATTATTTATTATATTTATTATCACCTAGCTAGACAAAATATCTTAATTATTTTTTTTCCACAGGTAGGTAACATTAATAGATACTATTTATTATAAAAATAAAAGCACTTGTGTTCATTTTAATCAATACTAATTACATATACCTTCATAGTGCTTTAAAAACCTCTTACAAATAAAATATTAAGTTAAATCGTCTTAAGCTGAACGTATCCTAATGTGTTTTACGGGTATTGAGGATCAGCGTGACGTCATGCGCGAGTTGAACGCGTTTAAGCCGGCGGAGTATCATACCTAGAAAAGTTGTTGTATCATGCTACCGGCTAGATGGCTTGATCTGACCAAACTAGACTTTTTTATAGGGATATGTAAAAGAATAGTGGACTTTTTGGAAAGCATTTCACTTCAAATGTTGAAGAGAGTGAAAGGTCTTTTCAGTAGCAAATCAGTTGGTAGCTTCAATAAAATGAAAGACATTTAAAACACTTCTTGTAGTCATTTCTTCAATTTTTTTCTTTTTTACAGTTTTTTTAATGTATTCAATTATTTTTTTGGGTAAATAAGTAATTAAAAATCCTTTAGTTATCCAAACCCCAAAGTGACACTAAATCATCGCCATTGATTGCTCTCTTCGGTGCATAAAAATGTAATTAAAATTGTTTTTTTAACTATTAAATATCTCTAAAACTATGGGTTTCAGCTACAGGATACCTTTAGTAAACATTAAAGAGAAAAAAATGCTATCTTATAACAAAATAAAACAGGTTTTATTTCATTTAAAAAAAATGACTTTTAGCGCTTTGAATTTTGAAAATTTGGCATGTTTTTTTTGAATACCCTGTAACACAAAATTTAAATGCCTAACTATTAAAATGTTGCACTTCATTTGGTCTAACGTCGCTGTTAAAATTTGTTTATTAAATTTACAAAACAAAGTCGCTATGATTTTTCAAAGCAAAGTCTGTTTATGGATTTTTTCAGAAAAACAGTTACAAGTTGGCAACACTGACAGGGAATCAAAAATAATTATAACACAATGTAGAGGGTGAGAAACTATGCCAAAACATTTTAAAAGGTACAGGGTCTTCCATTATAAAAAAAATATGTTTCTTGCAATCCCATAAAAATGGAACACCTTGTATCATTAAAAATAATTTTACAAAGTAGATCTCTTTAAACCAAGTATGTTTAGTTTAAACTTTGTTTACCTATCTCTAAAGTGCTAGCCGCTAGGAAGGAACGACGCACTAATGCATGACCCGGTATGTTGTTGTTGTCATATCAAATTATTATTATTGTTTCTGAATTCGTAATTTTTATAAAAAAAAAGATCAGAACAGATTTATTTATTTAAATGTTTTGAAGTTGAAAAGTAGAGATTTGTAACAAATGATGATATAAAATACTTTTATTCACAATTAGTTAATAACATATACAGGTTTTTGAACCTTGTAAAATTTGCAAAGTGAGAGATTACAAGAATACATTGCAAAATAGTTAAAACACGAGTCAGTAATGACTAACAATCGGTCCGAAAGTAGCCACTTTCCAACTTATCTCGGCGCCACTGTCGTATAAACTACACATTGAAAAACGTCAACGTACGTCAATTTTCTTTAGAGTTTTTCGTGTCTGTTTTTTTTAGGGTTTTTAGTGTAAATATAAATTATGGAAGGTGATCAGTACCTTACAGTACCCCATGGTCAATAAGAAAAACATGTTGTTCCTGAGAATCACCACTTTGATTTCGGAATTAAACGTCAAAACGTACGTTAATTTTCTTTAGAGTTTTTTTTTTCGTGTGTGTTTTTTAGAGGTTTTTGGTGCAAATATAAAGTATGGAAGGTGGTCAGTACCTACAGTACTCCATGGACAACAAGAAAAACATGTTGTTCCTGAGAATCACCACTTTGGTTTCTGGACCTGGTCATCAAGACCCTCCCGGATAATTAGGAAAAATGTACAAAACAATTTCACAAAACACAATCACATTACACACTTAATTAACATTATTACATGTGAATTCTATGGTGGGCAAGGGTTGGCATGTTTAGGTTTTAGTGGTTTTCCTAAACTTTGAAGTAAATGCTTTGCCAAGGCGAACCAATCCACAATTGCATACGGTTTCGTCACTACACTGTACAGGTTTATAGTGATCTTCTGGGGCCCATACATAACACTTACATCACAATACAATTTTAAAATGTACCATACGATGAAATAAATATACTCTCAAGCAATTATATGAAGTATGTATGAATTTTGCTATTAATTTAATAAAAATATGCCAAACTCACCAAGCATAAATTTGAAATGCTTATTATGCTTGTATTTGTTGAAAATCTAATTATGTTATTGGTAATTATTAAGTAAGCTACAATTATTATTGAAAAGCCTAATCAATTTACCAAACTTCGTAAAAAATTGTACTGTTGTAAATAAATGAATTATTTATACTATTTTGTGCAGGTAGATTAAGAAAACGGTATTCGTATTCTCCTCAAGTTCAACATGGAGTTACTCTTTTAATTCGGTTAGTGACATGTGGGGTATGAGAAATGTTAACGACTATGGCCATCTTCATACAGAGCTACTGAAAAGCAACAAACAAGTTGGAACTTCCTTCACTAAGAACAGGTTGTTTTTGATTGTTTTCAGTATTTGTTTGTGGACAACCTAAGATTGTTTATTATTAGTAATATGGTGTTTTAGTTTGATAAAAATGACAACTAAAATAAAATCAAGAGATAACTCCTTTTTTAAATTGTGGTTTTCATACCCCATGTCTTGAACCATAAAAGAAACATTGTACGTGATAGGTTAAACATGGACAAAATTAATTTGAGATTCAATTATAAACACAAATTACAAGGATGTATTGATATATAGTTAGCCTAGACCAGTTCCTTGCATAAACAAAATATTGCGTTACTATAGCAACGAACAATAACTTATTAGAAGTGTCAGTGTAAAGTTTGACGTCAAAAAGTAAACCAGAGTCACGCAATAAATTAAATGAAAAAGATGTCCACCGAAATTGTGAAAATCGAAAAATTGGAGTATTGAGCCATCATCAAGTACCTGTATTTAAAAGGGTTAAGAGGTAAGCAGATTTACGAAGATATGCTTAATACCCTTGGTTATCAATGTCCTTCGTATGCGACCGTCAAAATTGGAATGCAAGCTTCAAAAGAGGTAAATTTTCCATTGAAGATGATGACCGATCGGGAAGGCCAGTTTCTGTGTCAGTCCCCGAAAATATCGATGCAGTTCATGACATGATTTTATCAGACCGTCGAATTGGGCTAAAACGGATATCTGAAGCACTGAATATTTCATACGAACGCGTTCATCATATGGTTCACGTCAATTTGGACATGAGAAAAATTGCTGCAAAATGGATCCCCAAATGTTTGAATGTTGACCAAAAGCGTGCAAGGGTAGAAGCATCGCGTTCGATCTGTGCTAGATTTGAAAACGATGTAGACTTCTTAAACCGAATTGTTACTATGGATGAGACTTGGGTACATTTCTACGATCCAGAAACAAAGCAACAATCGATGGAATGGCGACACTCTGGTTCTCCAAGACCTAAGAAATTTCGTGTCCAAAAATCTGCTGGAAAAGTTCTTGCTTCAGTTTTTTGGGATTGCCATGGAGTAATCATGATTGATTTTTTGGATAAGGGTAGAACAATAACTGGAGATTACTATTCGACATTACTGACCACTCTACGGAAAATATTAAAGAGAAAAGACGCGGAAAGCTATCCAAAGGTGTTTTGTTTTTGCACACAAATCTCATGTTGCCATGCAAAAATTTGTGATTTAGGGTTTGAATTACTAGAACACCCCTTATTCACCCGATTTGGCTCCGTCCGACTATCACCTCTTTCCTCAACTGAAAAAAAGTTTAAAAGGTCGTACATTTTCTTCCAACAAGGAGGTAATAGAAGCTGTGGAGGTCTGGTTTGCAGAGCAAGAAGAAACATTTTTTTTGAAAGGTCTAGAGACGTTGCAGGTTCGCTGTAATAAATGTATCCAATTAAGAGGAGAATATGTTGAGTAATAAAATATTTTGACATTAAAATTTTGTTTGATTCTATAGTAGGCTAAGAATTTTTCAATATATCCTCGTAAGTATATATGTAGGTACTAATAAAGTTTACAAAAGCATAAAACGACAGAACAACAGAACACAAAAAAAGTAACAACAAAAGACATAGTCTTGTAATAATTATTTACTAAAATAAATATGAATTCTGTGATTTTCGACGTGAAGGAAAATGCCTTGGTACAAGTATTCTTTGGAAAAAAGAAACTGTTGAGTTGATAAACCTGGAACAGATATGTCGGGCATATTTTCTACAGGTACAGAATCTTTAGTAGAAAGCATGCTAGCAATTTTTAATTGCCAATCTAAGGAACTGCTTAGGTAACCTTCAGCCACCGTACTTGACTTCCAACCTCCCAATTTTTTTTAAATTATCTCCTCCACTATTAGCAAATATAGTTGCTGCTGTGCGGCAAAACAGTGGCCAGTGTATGTATTTACGTCACTTAGTTTTAAATAAGTTGTAATTTTATTAGGAAGCTGCGCAATGGAGTTATGACCATAGGGTTGTTTTGTCAATTTGCCGTATCTCATTTGCAAGAAGAATCGATCACCCCCAACATTATTACGTAGTATAATGTAAAGTTTTAGAATTGTAAGCCATTCAGTATAATCACGAAAAATGATCTCAGTTGGTACGTTTTTGTATTTGAAATCATGATAATAGCTCTTTCTTCTTAAATGTTTATATCTCCTGTTTTCATTTTAAACAGCTCATCACTTCTGCATGCGCCTGAGATACCAATAACAAAAGCAGCCTAAAATATTGAAAATAATGAAAAAAAGTCAACAAATAAATATCTACAATTCATACTTTACATGGCAAAAACTCAAACGGTGCGTTCTTTAAAAAATTTCAATATTTTCCTTAAAAAATGTGCTTGATTTTAGGTTGATATCCCAGGTTTTTGTTTTTTAAATATGCTATTAATTTGCAATATTTCGAGATATCAACATTCTCCTTCAAATTAATAGTACTTTTAAGCATAGAGTACTGAGACTACATGGAGGATGATTTTTTAGTTTTAGCCATATCACCAAAATAGGCTAACAGAACACTTTCGGAAGTGTAATTTTTCACCTCCTTCTTGGAGCACCAGTCGCGAAAACCTTTATACGTTTTTTCGTATCGTAATTTGCTCTTCTCTGGTAGAAGTTCCGGGGGAGTACACTCAATTTCACTATCCTACATTTTTTTCAGTTGTATTATCTAAGCAAACGCAAATTTTATAAAAAAAATGATAATCGTGTATCGCCTTCTAAATTTTGCCGAAATAAACGATAACATGATGATACATTTTATTTATTTTTTAAATAACTTATTGTGAATAAAAGAGTATACAAACCTCGGCAAAAGTTCCATTCCTGTTTCTCGGGAAGAGTTCACCGAAGGCTTAAGAATGGAATACTTTCCTGCCTTGGTATGTAATATACTATTACTACTTACATTAATCCAAAAAATACCAGTTTTTTCTTTGGTTTAGTTAAATTGTTTAACTAAACTAACTCTAATATTAGTTCTATGAAGTGGTAACTCGAGAGATTGGTGTCAGGAGTGGAGTTGACTGTTCCTGCCTTCTAAAATAATTTAGAAAAGTGGGTTCGCAACAGGAACGGAGTTGCTTATTCCGGTGTTATCAATTAATCTGAGGGCTGCATCAAGAGAAGTGCTTAAGTTAATAAAATTTTAAGAAGCTTATTAAACTAATTTAAGGTATTTATTTTTAATTTTTTTTATTTATATGTGTTTAAATTGACATTTTTATTCTTTACACCGGCACTAATTTTGTTCTTTTTTATTTATATTTGTATTAATGTTCATTTACAAGATTTATCATCCTGAGGGAGAAGTATTATGGGCAAGTTGGAATGGATAGTGGTTTTATTATGTAATGTGATTCGAGTCAATCCCATTCCTTCTTGAATTGAAGCATAACAATTATCCGTAAGGTATTTCTTTTATTATATTATTTGTACTTATTTTTAAAGTATCCAGAATTTTTTTTAAATATTTTTGTTTAAGTTAATGTCTTCTGCTTTCTTAACCGCGGACGTAACAGTATATTTTGAATTTTTTTGCAAGATTATATAATTATTTCAATTATATTGAATTTTGAACTTTTATTTAAACTAGTTAAAAGTATATCAGATTTTTAATAGAAATAATTAAAAAAATGAATTCAATACAATAAAAATGCATTAATTTCTTAATAAGCATTATATTTTTAACTAAGAACGCTTTTGAACTTCAGATAATTCTGAGTAGCATAAACGTTAGAACAATTTGGGGTTTATTTCAATCCATCCTTAAAATTATTTTTCCGGCAAAATCGGTGCTGGTGACGGTGCCGGTCGAAATACAATGTAATCAAATTGTAATCAGTGCATTTTGTATTTAATTATACACTTTCGTACTAAAAATGAGAAAATTTAAAATGATCTTTTCTAAGTTTTTTTATACAGGGTGTCCAGAAACTCTTGACAAACCAAGACCGGAGATTCTTCAGAAAATTTTAAGACAATTTAACCCAATTCACCTAGTCCGAAAATGTTTCCTAAGGGAGCTAGAGCTCTTTGAAGATGGCGCCTTGTAAATAGTTTTTTAAATACCTCTAGAATGCTTCTACTTAGAAAAACAAAAAACTGGTATGCTTATTTAGCCTTCAGAGATGAATCGATTCCATCAATTGCGAATTTCTAGTACCGGTCATAGGCGTCCGTTTTGGGTAGGTCAACGGTTATTTTAACGCATAACTTTTTGTCTTTAAATTTTAAGCATTTGTGACACTAGATTATTAAATTTTCAGGTATTCTAGTACTAAAAGGTACTCTTACTTTAAGTCATTAGGATACACCGTTTTCTTGAAAAATGGATTTGAAATTTTTGTTTTTTGTCATTAAAGTTAAATTTATATTTTTGCACTAGTTGGCTCTGAAGTTAAACTTACGTTTTCATTGTCAAATTGTTGTCAGTTTATCTTTTAATTTTTTACTTACCAGGCGTTCATCTTCAAAGAGTTCTAGCTCCCTTTAGGAAGCATTTTCGAATTAGGTGAATTGGGTTAAATTGTCTTAAAATTATCTGAGGAATCTCCGGTCTTGGTTTGTCAGGAGAGTTTCTGGACACCTTGTATAGCGTAAATAAAAATGAGGTTTTTAAGTATCTCACAGTCAAGAATTTTTTATATTTCATTTTCGGTATTTTATCCTAAGATACAACAACCCTAGAATATAAGATCTGTTCATAGAAGTAGGAGCACATATTGATCTTCATGCAATGTCCTAAGGATCATTTACATATCCACTTAAATTAAATTGATGTACGTAAATAAGAATTAGTAAATATTTAACATCGTTCTGTTAACACTTGTGTACATTCAAGTATATATACAGAAAATTAAGGTAATATTCAAGATATTTGGATGAACTTTAAGGGAGGTATTAAATAGTTTGTACTCATGATGTAAGTATGATATTTTCTTAACGTTGAATTTGAATTTATTTTAGATTATAAAACTAAGAAATGCCAAAAATAGTTTTATACTATTCATATCTGTCCATGTTACACGAGATGTCGTTAGACACACATTTTACTTATTTTTAGATTATGTTCGTGTGCAGTTTTATTATTAGTGATGGCTAAGTAATGTTCAACAAGGACTTCTTAAACTAACTTAGTGAATGGAAACGAATTCGTTTATTCGTGCGTTATTCTTACTTTTGTTCCTACGTTTATTTAGTTTAAGTGGATGTAAACGATACTTTACATGTACTGAAACAGATCGGCACTGATATACCTTGGTCTAGTGTAAGCGAAACTACTTGTAAGGTACAGTGAATCGGTACGGGCACCGGCACGCACCGGCACCGGTTTTGCTGGTGCGTGTAGAATGCTCTAAAAGTATAACCTAATAAAAATATTTTTTAAATTTAAATCTAATTTATTTTTGTGATCAACTTTAATCTTAATAAATTAACATAATTTGAAATTAAAATTATGATTAAAATGTTTGTGAAAATTTAAAATAAAACATTCAAATTAACATTTCAAACTATACAAGAATTTAATTAATTTTAAAAATATTTAGATAGAGGTAATTTATTTTGTTATGAGCCGTGAAATGCGCAGAAAATGAAAAGAGCTGGGTAGAGAAAGAACGAGAGGAAATTATTAATATTACGCAACCTGAAAGTTTAGTTGACCAACGCGGCAAAATTCAAATGTATGTTTAAAAAGTAATGTAGTCATCACTCTTCATTTATATATAAAATTAAATTCCATTTGAAAAAAAATTAAACTACATTTTAATGTAAGATATTTGAGAATTTTAAATTTGGTTGTTCTTGAGTTAAATTATTTTATTTAGGACATTAGGAACAGCCATAAATACTAAAACAGGGTGCCATATTTTAGAGTGAGTTATTCACTATTGAGTCATCATAAGTAATTACTTTTAATGTAAAAAACCTATTGTTTCTATAAAACTAGACAACATCAAAACGTTTTTAAGTTTATTCAAACTAATACATATTTATATTATAAAGCTTTTTCTTACACTGAATTACAACATGGTTATTAAGCAGCTTGTTTACATACCTAATCTTTATGTTATAATTACTTGATTTAAAAAATTCTATCTTATACTCCTTATTTCATCAATCAGAAATATTTATACAGTATTAGTTACATAAACCAAAAAATGTAAAACATTTTATTGTGGTAATGGTGCACACCCTAAATTATCATCACTTTCATCTTCTGAACTAAAACCAAAGTCAGATTCATCGCTGTCTTCACCAACATGTATAATAATTTCTTCGATGTCATCCATTATGTATTCCCTTTCCAAATATTCTTGTTCTACTTTTTCAACATGTGCACAAATATTTGACCATTCTTGAGGACCCACACTTTGAAATTTTTCCTCTGCAATTTTTTCACGTCGTCCAATTTGAATGTTGTGTTATGTGCAGCTACATGATTTTTATTAAAGCCCATATTTTTTCTATGGGTTCAGCTCAGATGATACGGGGGAAGCCTAAGAACAACATGACCGTGCTTAGCCAAAAGACTGTCTAATATATATATTTTGTTTACTGGCTTATTGCTTTGAATTTTTAAATATAGTTCAGTTTTGGTATCTTTTGCATCGTAGCAAATTCCTCGTTCCGACAACCACCGTTGCATATCTACTTTTTCCATGCAGATGTAGGATTAGCTTCCACTGCTACATTATGGTATGAAGCATTGTCAACGACTAAAACTGAATTTTTTCAATATTTGGAATTAACTTTTTCTTCTAACCAACGTACATAATTTTTTTATTCATGTCGTCATGATAATCACCTGTTTTCTGGCCTGATTTAAATATTAATAACCCATTTGGAACAAACCCTTTTTTCCCACCGGCATGAAGAATAATGAGGCGCTGTCCTTTAGAAACTGGTGACTTCAAACCTTTACTACTGCCGTCGTCCCAAGCTTTAGGAACTGTATGCGAGCTATGCAAATATGTTTCATCACTGTATATGATATTTCTCCCTTCTTGTTTGTACTTCAGTAGTTTCGCAAAAATTCAATACGTTTCTGACGAATATCCATCTTTTTCCATTAAAACTTTTCGATTGTCTTGTGTTTTTTCCATCGAAATCCTATCTTGTGTACCACTTTTCTGAACGACGCAAGTTTTCCGAGAAGTTAATATTTTCTTCGTTTTGTACAGCTTGAAACACAGCTTTCATGGTAGGCCTCTGCTTATGAATAGTAGCATGTCTATAAATCATGGTGCGGATTATTTCCTCTTCAAGTGGTTCAACCGAGGACTTTGGGTTTCCTTTTTAACACTTTTCCTTGGAGAAGCGAATTTACTGCCTTCTGGTTTACTTTTCCCTTCTGCAATGATTCGTTTTACAGTGCTTAGAGCCACACCAGTAGCTTTCGCAACCCTTTCTTGAACACTACGTAAAGGTAGTATTGGTTCTCCACTTCTCTCTTCATTCATAAATTTAAAAACATTATATATTATTTCTCGCCCTTGACTGTGAATGTTTTTTTGCCGGAGCTCATTTCACAATGATCTGCAAAGAGATTTATAAGTATTTTTAATATTTTTCAGAAAAATATCAACTTACTTTATAATAACAGTAATTCCAAGGTACAACTGTACAAGAATCGATAGACAATTAGGTATCGGTAACCTTTAAACAGAATAATATTATATTTAGTAAAAATTACTTTTATTTACTTACTTGAAAACTAATAATCAACAGTGAAAACTACTCGCTTACAAACAGCAACAACACATCAAGCCAGTAAAGTAATAAACAAATGATCGGTTGCAATCACAAATAAAAACTAACTCTACCGGGAACCAAGTTATTTTCAACCGAACAGCAATCGATTACTTTAAAAACAAAATTATCTTATGTTTGGTACAAATCACGTTAACTAACTCACAAAACTAACAGCGGGTTCTTCAGAGTAATAAACACAGTATAGGAAGAGCAACCAACAAATGACCTCAAATGACCTGAAAGTAACATAACCTTTTTTATTTCTGTAAGTGAAAATTAAACTATAACTTACCCTATAATAGAGCAAATACTAGGCATGATGGTAGTCTTAAAAAGAACTTAGATTATAAGAGACAGAAATAACACCAAAAAATAAAGCCAAATGTGCAATACACCAGTGTAAACACAAAAGTGATGTTTTTAGGTTGGTCTGCACGGAAAATTTTAAATTTTGGTTTCTGCGCAACAGTTTCATAATATAATAAACGCGCTCTACATATATCCCATTTAGTCCAAAACACTAGAAAAATGATTATATTTGTTCTAAAACCAAATCCACAATTGATTCTTTTATAATGTACCTATAATGCAGTCATTGGCAGTTATTATTTTATTCTATAAAAAAAAATAAATTGTTAAGCGGAAAGTAGTATGTATATGAACTTTTCTTGTATTTGCATATCTAGTTCTAAAAATGTGCTGATATATATATTTCTTTTATACGATCACATAAATTATGTATTAGGTTTTAAGGCTGCTACAAGGATGCAACATAAATTGAAAACAACGATGATTGAGTTTTTTATGTTGATGTTATTATTATTCAGCGCATTAAATAAATTTGCAACACACTATATCGTTAACATTTATATTGATATACATCTCTTCAGAGTTCGTACAAAACACGTCAGTAGATAACTTATGCTATTAGAATACTTGTTTAAGCGAGATATTTATTGATCGTAATTGTATTTGTGTGCAAAAGAACGAAGTAATAGCATACCGACATTTTACATTCTAAATGGTTTCTACAATCGATTTAGAATTCCCTCTTTTAAGCATTCATTGTGTAACTCCTAAAGAAGCCGTAAGAGACTAATCAAAGCGTCGTCATTAAACCATTAACGAAACGCAAAAAATGGCTATTAAAGTAAATGTAAAATACCAAATACAAATACAAATACTTTGGCGTGTTCTATTTATCTGAAAAATACTTGATATAGCATCACTCTTTTGGCCTCGATAAACTATTGATTTTTAATTTAAAATAATGGACGGAATTTAGATGTTGCAATATCGTTCTTGGAATTTGTATTTAAACATAAAGATGACTTATGACAGTAATCAACGTTCCATTTATTAAATATAGTTGTAGGATTTTGTAAGAAAGGAATTGAAAATTGTATTTTTCGAATAAGCTTTTGGTATATTAGTTCTTGATTTCTTCTTCAAACAATAATATTATTTATTATTAAATTTTTTTAAAAATGAATCGTTTTTGTTGTAGTTTAATAGTTAAATGTAATGTATTGCTGTTACATTGGATTTTTTTTTTAAAAATACTTCTAAACAATCACATTGCGCATTAAACATTCTACGAAACTTTCATAGACTAATTTAGTTTAGTTTTTCAAAATTACAATTAAATAAATTTAAACAACAACAAAATTATTTTGTGTTTAAAATTGCAATGAAATGAGAAAAATAAAGATCAACAAAAATTTTTTTGTTTAAAATTGCATGAAAAAGAAATGGAATCACAAATTAGTATATTGAAATATATTTTTTATGTTATGTTGTTCGGATTTGTGCATCTTTTAAAACTGAATTAATAAAGAGGTGTTATTATGAACTGTATCGCATGAAGCGGTTAATTAGTCCCACTTTCCTCCGAGTTGAACTTTATCCGTGATTTGGTAACCCAAGTATTCATTACAAAATCATAAAAAACATTTATTTGCTATAGAATATTGCCGCATACTATTATTTTTTGATTATATCTATCTTATTTATTTTACAAAAAACTAATTCTGTGTATCCGTTAACATATTTGGTAGAAAGTTTTAAATCGAAGTTTGACGCTGTTCTTCTTAACAATACACTCATAATGGTATACAGTGACATCGCAACGGAACAAAATTTATAACTATGTTTAATGAATGTTTTAAACAAAATCTCGGATCTATAAATTTTAATTTTTGAATAGTCAACTTATGTAAATTTAATTTAATACGCCACTTATTTTTTAAAAGGTAACGTATTCTTAAATGACAAACTTAAAAGAAATTAAAACCGCTTTTTTTAAAAACAATTTCCTTTTATAAATTAAATTTTTACGTCATGAGTTGGTTATTAATCTAGTTACTAAGGGTTTGTGCTTCAAATTCTGTATAAATAGACAAATTTGTTTTAAATTTAGAAAGTTGGTGGGGAAGTCAAAAAAAACACAATGTCGATTTGAGCTTCCACCTAAGCCCGGAAATCAATAGGGAACCAAAATTTAAGCAAAGATTGTAGAGTAATGATTTTTCACTAGGTCAATACTTTGTGAGTTATTGAGTTATTTTTTTTAATTCCAACCATGAAAGGAATTGTAATTTTGGAGTATAACAGTTACTTGTGCATCAAAAGACAGTAAAGTAGGTTTTTTCGGTCATCCTGAGTGGTGATAGCATATCAGAAAAGGCCGAAAAAAATATTAGTAGCCGCGTCACACATTTTTTGGCGTTTATTTTCTTTTTGAAAAAATAATTTAGTAACTTAATAATTAATTAAAACAAAATTATGGCGAATACATTTATTACAAGAAATGTCACTAACTCTCATTTATCAGAAATTTTAAGATTTCACCAGATTTTAACTAAAAGAAGATTTCTTTTTTGCAGTAATAAAATATTATTTACGGCTGTAAATGAATACGTAAATACTTCTTTATGTTGTCTAAAACATCTTTCTGTTACAATCTTTCTCTATACAATATGAGTGCTGTGTACATGTATATTTAAATAGGTAGAAACTGCCAAAATTGTTTTAAAACAATTACAGAGAATAAATTAGAACGTGAAGGGGAATGATGATTTCTACAATTAATAGTTCCATATAGGTATTAAAAGCATTTTTTTCTTAAAGCGACATTAAAACGGCATATTATTATACTACTGGCAGACGGTAAAAAAGCTACTATTTTTTTCGTCATTGTCGTGACTGGCGCTTGGACCGGCCCATTATATGTCGTCATGCAATGGCTGTTCCGTTACCTATATTTTATGTTTTATTTACATTCTATAATGTTTACACACTTAATTAATATTATTACATGTGAATACTAGATGGATAAGGGTTGGTATGTTTAGGTTTTAACTTTTTCCTAAACCTTGAATTAAATGCTTTGCCAAGACGAACCAATCCACTATTGCACACGGTTTCGTCACCACACTATACAAGTTTATACTGATCTTCTGGGACACCACATATAACACTTACATCACAATACAATATTTGTATAATGTACCATACGAATAAATAAAACCTCGGTTATGTATTATTATAAATGTAACACTAAGGTACCAACACTCGAGACTCTCAAAATTTGAAAATCAGTAATAAACGCTTGAGTTAATTTAATTTACTGTCTCAGCTAACGAATCACCAGCGAATTTTAAGCTCAACAATTATACTGTTTGAACTCCTAGTAAAATAATCTACTATTTTTATTACAAAGCTATTTTTATATCTTCTCCATTGCTATTTAAAATGCATTAATTTATCAATGCTGAAAAACTGAGTAATGCTGTTTATTATGTAATTCAAAATTGAAAAGTTTAGTAAATACTTCTAACAAACTTTTTAATTCTTATTTTGTATGGTTCTGTCACTGTCGAAAAACAAGTGACTCAATGAAGTAGGGAATGAATTATTAATTATATAGCTTAAGAGCTTTAATAAACTATGATTGCGCACCGTTGTGGTTCTCCTCTCTCAACAGCCTTCCTTACCTCTGTATGTGTTAGAATTTCTTTAAATTAAAAATTTCTTTTGAAGATGCAAATTATATTGTAATTTATTAGAGTATGTAACGACATAATTCCAGATTTGTCATACAATGGGTTAGAGTGTTCAAATTTGCTAGTATTATATATTATTCTTAAAATTATATTTTGAGTTCTTGCTAAAGGGTCAAGTGTGGAGGGAAGGCCGAGTCCCAAACCACGACAAACTTAAAAAGATTTTTCATTTTCAAATAAATATCTCATATTTTGAAACACATAGAACATTTTTCTAATTTTATAATTGACAGAATTAATGTCATAGTTCCATTTTAAGTGATCATCAATTAAAACACCGAGATATTTAATAGACTTGGTTTGTTCGATCAATCTACACTGCATCCATGCGTCCTGGCACATCCCTTATCATGTATGATGAGTTTAGAATGTTGTTTATCTTGTGAAATATGTGAGATACTTAAAATAAAATTGAAAACTAAGAGTTTATACTTTACAATAGTTTAAGTTCAACATTTTTGTGGGTATCTTTCCCAGGAGTTGGTTTTAAAATAATACAGAGATCACCTGCAAAGAAAAGAGTTTACTATTTTCCAGAGACAGTCTGCACAAGTCGGCTGTGTACGCCTGGAAAAATTAGGACCTGGAGGATAAAGATCCTCACTCAGAGAGCTTCCGGAAGAGAAAGCATTGTACTACCACCTACACCCCGCCCTATTCAAAGTCAATAACAGCCCGAGATGTGGAACTGAATCAAAAGCATTTGGACATGTCCAAAACACGGCCAAGAGCTTTTGACCAATGTCTAAAGCCTGCAAAATCTTTTATCAGTGACTGCAGTAACTGTATCCTCAGTACTGACATTCGAATTTAAAGCCATACTGATTAGATGGAATTGTATCTTGTTCCTCGAAATATGAACCTAACTGTTATTTAATATTTTTTCATTATGTTTTTCGATATGTTAGAAATCATTAAAATTGGCCTATAATTAGATATTAATTTTTTATCTCTTTGCAAATGATTTATACAAGGAAGGGGGAAGTAATTTAGTGCTGTAAGTGCCTGAGAGACGTAAGTACCAGAGGGCAGATTTTTTTTAGTTTTTATTTGAATCACATCTGAACTGAACCCCCTCACCTCAGAAATGAACTGCTTCTTCTTACTCGTCAGTAACTTCTCTAAAAAAGAACCTAGTGAAACAACAGTATCCGTTTTTGAGGTGGAATATAATGTAATTTTATCGAATTATTTTTACCCACTAAAACATAATGCAAGTTCATTGCCTTGCGCAACTATCAGGATCAGTTCTCTTATCACCTGCTGAACTTGAAAATAATTGATTTATTTGAATCATTGATTTTTCTTACCCTTTATAAACTCATTTATGACTTTCCATGTTTTTACCATATCCGCTTTTACCATCTCTAGTTTTCTTTTCACATAATTTTCCTTAGCCAGATTAATTAAACGTTTTAAAATTTTTTGTAGTTTAATGTTTAAAAGTTCCGATTTAACTTTTTAAGCAATTTTTCTTTTTTCCTAAGTCACGACCAAGCCTTGAATAATGCATAGTTATATTCTGTGATGTAGGTATTTGTGTACAAGAGATGATGGCTGTATTGAATATGTATGTGAATTTGTTATATACTTTTTGATATCTGCTCTAAGCAATTTGATTTCAGGTTTCCCCAGATTCCAAATGTGTACATTAATATTTAATAATCAATATGATTTACTGGTAAAAGTTTTCCAACACATTACAGAATAATCATCTATAATATTAATTTTCAAAACTATGAGTAATACATGTGATACATCCCGAACTTTTATAAAATGTGATCTATATCTACAAGATGTCTCGGTCCCTATCGTTTCACATGCAAGCATCTTTAAGGCCTATAATTTGGCGCTAAGTGGCTGGTTTAGTAATGTTAGGGCAATTTGAAAACAGTTCACTTTCTCTATGTCAATCTCATTCACCGTACAGTAACATGCCAATGAATTTAGAAATAAATACAGATAATCCACTGTTTTGATTGAAATTAATTTTAGTGTGGTAGCCATTATAATTCGGCAAAGTAAACATCTCCCCATGCGATCTCTCAAGTCATGCCTCACCCAGAATTATTACATCCGGTTTTCTAATTAATTCGTTAAACATTAAACAAAAACTATCAAAGTTTGCATTAAGACCTCTAATGTTTAAATACATACAACAAAATCACTATCTTCAACATTGGACAAATCAAAATAAGTTTCTGAAATAACTTCTGTAAAACTGAAATCCAACTCTTCTAACATCTTTAAAAAAAAAAAAAAAAAAAAAAAAAAAACAAATTAATATTCTTGTATATTAAATAAAGTATCTTGAAGATAACATAAAAAATGATTATTTTCTAACAATAATCAAAAACAAAAATCAATTGATAAAGAAAAGAAAAACAAAAATATAGAACAAAAATAATTACTTCCGATATTATGAATATTTATTAATTTTACTAAATTATCTAGTTATTTTAGTCAAAAGTAGTTTATTAAAATCCGACTCTAAATTTATGACAATAAAAATTGCCTTCCTTACTAGGTTTACTACTTTATTGTATCTGGGAATTATGGATTTGTACCCTTGGACTTTTGCAATTTTTCAGTTTCTCTTAAAAGAACAGACAACTCTGGCATAAAATGGTTATTAGCCCACTGGACCTTCAAGGAGCGCCCCTTTTATTCGTCTGGTTGAAATTCCTGGATTTGATGGGTCTTGAAATGCTAGTTGTTTGAAACCGTTTAACTTTATCCTGTCTTTAAAATTTGACTACAATTGGTTTCATTAAAGCTTATTAAATATTTTACTTGCTGATTCACCATGTGTCTCTCAATATCATTAATTATAACATTATCCCTACGAGAGTAGATTCGCAAGGCTCTAATTACAACTTTCACGGCTATATATTTTTTTTTCCAATTGTGTGGTATAATAATTTTATTATTCAACCCAAACGAGTTGAATAATATTTTAGCAACGCACTTTATATAAATTCACTATATTTAGCAAATAATTATATACAACATTTACTAAATTAATAATACAATTGGAAAAATATTATATTAAATTCATTGTATAAGTGGTCTATTGTTCAATCCTCGTTCCATTATGACACTCATCGCTCTACTCGTCGTGCCATAATTCCTCTCGTTGAACAACAGACTGTTTATACAAATAATTTAAAAATATACTATTAATGTATTAAAATAATAATTTAAAAATATTAATTTTAAATGGAATAGAATTAAATAGATGAAAAATATCAATTCATTTCAAATTTCATTGAGTAAGCGGAGCACTTAGGAAAATAGGTCTGAATAAATTGAACTAAACTATTAAGCTTCATCTTGGCAAAGTATTTCATTCTATGTTTAGGAAAATCATCAAAATCTAAATATGCAATACCCTATTCAACTTAGTATTATGTGTAGTAATATTGATTAAGTGTGTAAACATAACAGAAAGTAAATAAGAACATAACATATAAGAACACTGCGAATGCGTGTGAATGAGATTTTTTCAAGGTTATTTTGCAATAGTCTTCCTAAACTGCATAGCAATCAGATTTTGCAATGTCCATGGTGCCACCTATAAGGAGCAATTTTGCATTAAAATATAGTATATCCATTTTTGAGCTTCCCAGAATCGATTTAATGATCGGTGGAGCTAGCAGTTACTTTAATTGGGATATACTATCAACAAAGAGTAGAAGAAATGTGTTTGTTAAACTTAAAACTTGAAATAGTAGACATAAGAGTAATAATTAAACTAATAAAAACAATAGGTCACTATTCAGTCACCCAGAGTGTGAGGGCAGTTGTCTTTCATGACAACCTCATTAAAATTAAACATAAATCTCATACATGAGAAATCATCTTCTTAAGTTAATCAGATCTTCATTGATTAGTAAGACAGCTGATTACACATGACATCAGTTATTACTCGTAGGGGCCTATTGTTTAAAAAAATATGTAACATGTAACGATCTAAACTTGGACTAATAATATTAAGTGCTTTGAAATAATCGGGAAATACTACTAAAGTTAGTATATTTTATCTATTAAAAATTATATCATCAATGACATTTGTTAGAGTCCTTACACAGCTAAGACGTGATCTAAATGCCGACTATAGATTTGGCCAAATAGGTGAGTCAGTTTAGTGTTCCCTGGAGGTGTCGGCCACTTCCCAACATTTTACAGGAAAAGTAACTAAAGGGTGTCGAGCTCGAATTTCTGAGAAAATTTGAATGCCGCAAACCGCATCTTGCTATATTTTAAAATAAAAGATACAGGCGTTTTTCACTATTTGGTCAAAACAAAAACTGCTCATAACTTTTTATTTATAAAAATTTTTGAAATCTGTTTGCGCATTATACCGGCACTTTTTAAATACAAAACCAGTGGGGTAGTCAGAAATGTTCTTTAAATAATTTTTATTGCTTATTTTTAAATTAAATTTTTTTTTTATATAGGAACCATATGTAATTTGTGTGTCATTAGATTTTTATTTTTGTAGATTAAAAATGTAGCATATATCATGGTTTTGTTTGAAAAAAATTAGTAAAAACAATTTTTTATACAAAAATTTTTAAGGTGCAGGAGTTGGCTTTATAGAACAAAAATATATATCATGGTAGTATTACAATTAGAATTAGAAAGAAAATATATATAATACCTTCCTGCACTAAAAATTTTTTTATACAAAAATTGTTTTTACTATTTTTTCAAACAAAACCATGACATATGCTACATTTTTTAATCTACAAAAATAAGAAATCTAATGACAAACAAATTAAATATGGCTCCCATAAAAAAAATTAAATTTGATAAATAAGCAATAAAAATTATTTTAAGAATATTTCTGGTTACGCCATTGGTTTTGTATTTAAAAAGTGCTTGTATAATGCGCAAGCAGATTTAAAAATTTTTATAAATAAAAAGTTATGAGCAGTTTTTGTTTTGGACCAAATGTGAAACACGCCCTGTATCTTCTTTATTTGAAAAATAGCGGGATGCGGTTTGCGGTATTCAAATTTTCTCAAAATTCGAGCTCGACACCTTTAGTTACTTTTCCTAAAATGTCGAGAAGTGGCCGAAACCCCCAAGGGAACACTAAACTGACTCACCCTGTACCTCACACGTTTGTTTACTTATTATTTGATATTCCGAAAAAATTATTATTCCTAACCGCAAAGACTTTCTCATGGTGGAAGAATAACAGTTATTTACTTCCCGATTTAAAACGGTTACAATAAAAATACTATAGGTGGAGCTAAAAGTTTTAAGTACATATAATAGTGTGACCAACATTATTATAACTGGTTATAATATAAAAAATTTATAATAATAAAATTAAAATTCTTATTTTCACTATCAAAATTAATAGTAACGTTTGAAATTTATTTTACAATATGACATTTGTATGACATCGCCTGCTTTTTTTTAAATTAGCTAGCAAACTATGACAAAAGTGAAAATTACTAACTACAAATTTTCTATTTTAGGAAAAGATTGATTGTAAACAAATTAGTATTGTTAAAATCATATAAAATTACGTATGACTTAATTCTCGAATTAATTTTCATAAACGTATGTCGACGTTAGCATGATCTTTATATAAAGGTGTCTGTATTACGGAAAACATTTAATCAGATGTCGCTCATTTTATTTCATTTCTTGTATTAATTTCTATGAATTACGTAGTTATTACATACGTAAGTTTAACTGTTTTGGCTATATACAAACTTCGGTGTAAAGTTTCATTAAGGAATTATACTCTTTCCACTTATTCTATATTCTATTCTAATTATGTTTAATATATAATGCAAATCCACCCCAACGACTTTATATGTCAAGACGTATTAAATTAAAACTGTTTATATGGAGTGGTTTTGTTATTAATTTCCTAAAACTTACCCTTTAAAACAGCTGCTCTTATGTTATCAATTTTGTTCAGAACTGATCGTACACTTAAAGAAAGCAAATTAAATGGTTCTGTGAGTTTTTCGAGTTTTATACCGTCCCAGTTATCTGTATGTAAGTATAATATAATTTCTAGACGACTACCCTGAAACTAACCATATCACAACACAAAGTTGTGTCCAAAAATGCAAAATATCATAACTATTTCAAAACTGTTGTGATAAAACTCAAAAGTTAATAGTTTACACTCATATCGTCTTAGTTACGCTTAGCAATGACATTCGCATTAATATTTTACCACTTAATTCAAAAAAAATCAACTACCGAATTTGACACGTTATTTATGTGAAGCACAGTAAAATAAAGACTCTAAAATTGTTTTTGCGTTTAAAATCTCAGATTATTGAAAATGTCGAGCAGTAGCGATTAATATATAAACATCCAATTAACACTGCCTTTACTTTGTAAAAAAAGTTACCACACTGGAGTTGCAAAGTTGTTTTTAACCCTTAACGAGTAATAACGTAATTTTGTATCATTGTAGTCGTCAAAAAATAGTGTTCCTGACTCGGTATTAAAGTGTAAATATCTGTGCTCTGTTTAGAATCACTAAAACTGTCGCTACGCTTCGCACTCGTTTAGCTATCAACACTCGCACGATATTTGCTACTTTCGACACTTGTTAGAAATAGTTAGGAACAAAATTTTTTAGACAGTTTGAACATGTAACTAAAACTAATTATTAATTTCCAATTCCATCGGAGACAAATTCTTCTATAATCTGGATACCTTAAACCGTTGCTATGGTCATGTTGTTTATTATTTTAAATTGTTTCTTATTCTCGCTGTGAATTTCTGAATTTCTAAAAGTGTGTTATCTCCTCTAAACTGTAAACGATAAAATATTGATAGTGATCTGTAAACTCTGAAATATGGATAATGATGAAGATAGTATTTTGGAAGCAGCAAATGAAACCAGCCTAAAGTTGTTGCCCCTAAATCCCGGCAACGCTATGAGGAAGCTTATAGCAAGTTTATGGAGTGGCGAAAGCAAAACAGGGTAAATTCTTCGTTTTCGCAAAACGTCCTGCTTGCGTATTTTGAGAGCTGTCGAAAAAAATGCCCCAAGCACATTATGGACGCAATTTTCTATGATAAGAAGCACGCTTATTGTTTACCAGAATACTAATATTAGTCAATATCCTAAATTGAAAGCCTTTCTGAAAAGAATGTCGCAAGGATACAAACCGAAAAAATCGAGAACTTTGACTGCTGAAGAAGTTAATAAATTCATAAAAAAGCGCCAGACGGCAAATATTTGTTACAGAAAGTAAGTACATCCCTATAAACAAAAACTCCTTCATCAATTGAAGTTTCAATTTTAGGTAATTTTGGTGTTCGGAATTAGTGGAGCCATGCGAAGGAACGAATTGGTCAATTAAAATTGACGATTTAACTGATGTCGGTTCGGCCGTAATTGTAAAATTAGGTGACACCAAAAAAAAGGATCGTGTTTTCACGATAGTTGACGAGTTTTTACGGTATCTATCGCAAATATGCTGCTCTTCGACCACCAAATACGTCTGAACGTCGCTTTTTTTAATTATCAGCAAGCCAAATGCACTAAACAGCCCTTTGAAATCAACAAGATAGGTAGCATCCCAAAATTGATTGCTACCTACCTTGGTTTAGAGGAACCCGCATCTTACACGAGCCACTGTATGAGGCGATCATCTTCCACCATTTTTGTGGATGCTGGTGCTACGATTGAAGATCTGAAACGCCACGGTAGATGGGATTCTTCATCAGTGGCGGAAGGTTACATAGCAGAGTCTATTGGGCACAAAATGAAAGTTGCTAAAACAATCACTTCGGCCGTTAAAAATTCGTCAGAAACTTCCTCAGAAACCTCGTCAAAACTAATTCAATTACTGATAACTTGAACAATGAAGCAGAATCATGCATCATGACAACAATTGTCAAATCATCAAATTTGGCAAAAATGTTTGAAAATTCAAATAAAAAGTAATACATTTCAATAACTGCACATTTAATAATGTAACTTTCTAGTTCTATTAATAAAGATTTCATTCAAATAATAATTGTGCACAATTATTTAAATCCTAATAATCCGAATTTGTGTATAAACTATAAAACTAGAAAATTGACGATCGGAATAGGACTTCATCCATTGGCCGAATTCATATCATGCACCGTGAATGATATGAATTATTTCCACACACTGGTCAGTAATATTTTGAAGTTTCGATCTCAGGTTGCTACTCTGATATGTGTCACTTTCGTAACAAGCCGTCTAAAATAACTATACTATTACTTATAAGCAACTAAAAAAACAAGAAACGAAAACACACCGGACTAAATTGCATATTTTTATTAAACATTATGTTTAATAACTTCTTTTTACTGTTCTAATTTATAGACAGATTCCCATAACTACATAGTCGTTTGTTTTTCTCTTGAAGATTATTATTTTTGTAACAAACTTAATTCTTTATAGTCAAATTTTATGCCAGAAAAAGATAATAATATGTGAAGATCACTACAGACAAGCTATCTTAATAGACTAGTATGGGAAACACCATCCCCTATAAAAACTCCTGAAAAAATTAGGGAACAAATGGAACTCACTAAGATGATGGGGATACGTGTCTAATGTTACTAAAAAAAAACTTGACAAAAAATTGCTAAAACTTTTGAATGAATTCACGGATTTTTATAATTCCTTTTGCATTTATTTACTTATTAAAGTTTCTAATGTCGTATTTACAACAATTAAAAAAAATTAAAAATTCATGAATTCATTCAAAGTTATAGCAGGTACACCAATTTGGCATCCGGCACCTATTTATAAACCTAATGCTTACGGCAATTTTTTTTTGTCAACTTTTTTTAGTAACACAGTTTTATGATTGACCGATCAGTCTATAAGAATTTTATAATTTAAAATACGAAATATTCTTATAAAGAATAAATATCTCTCACTTTCAAGTACCGTCTGGTTGTACAGATTCCATATTTGTAATTTTTAAAACGTGTTAGAGCTGAATGAACCGTTTACCACATAATAATAATTATTTCGCTCACTGACTTGTGCTATAATTTCAATATCCATTATGTTTAGGAGATATAGTAATATGAACTGGCATAATTATCACAAGAGACATCGTACAATGAGCTAACACAAATAGTTGTTCATAACCATTCTTGCAAAAAAATTGTGTGACTTCATTAAAAGTAGAAAAATCTCTCATGCGAATGCAATTGTTAGACAAGTGAGAATTTATATGATTTGGTTTATTGTGCATGCAAAAGACGTTCAAAATAAAATGGAACAATTACGACAATTTCCAATTATATTTCCACCAATCAACAACGAATGGGAATTATTTATAATATTGGATGACAACGTTTGAATATAAATAAGCATATATTTAAATTATCTATGAAGCACGTACATAACAGGGCTCATCACGTTCTGCTTGTGTTTCAATATTCTCTCTACAATATCACTGAGCCAAAACACCCTCACCATCGTAAAACATATTATATGTTATGAGGACGTTACCGTAGGTAGAATACCTACCTAACACAGTTGAATATGCTATTCATTCAACACTAACACCCGTTTGAAAATGAAAATCTTGCGTTATATTGCATATGGGTACTATTAAATAAAGTAACATGTCTAGCATAAAGATTCTGGCACCAACCCTGCATTGCAGATTTTCTATTCCGGCTCGATTATTATTAAATTAATGAGAACATTGTTAAAATGTCACTGAAACTATTAAGTTCGTTCCATCTCCGACTTCACGTGCACATACATAGTATAGAAAAGTGCATTACGTGACAGTAAAAACACTCATCTGGCAACTGTTAACGGCAAACTTAATGATTATGAAACCTAAAAGCAAGTGTTAGTTTTCAAACGAGATAGTTGAGCAATGCCCCTTTAAAACTTTCCAGCATTATAAAACGTAACTTTATAATCAATGATAAAACTTTGTGCTATAAAACATCACGCACACGCTAATGTCAATGTTGATAAATATTTAGTAAGGATATGTCGTATTTTATTTAATAATAGTACGTGCATACTCAGATGTATTAATTATATTTATACAATCCTTCGTCTATTTCGTAAGCATACAGTTATACCGGATTAAAATACTATACAGGTATTAAATGTTCAACTAATGTAATGCTTCATAATTTTTATGAAAATATATGCCATAGTTTGTAGAGAAACTTATAGATTTTTAATTATAACGATGATCAGTTGGTTTGTCGCCTAAGTATACAGGGTAGCCCAAAAGTCTGGAGACAGTCGTTTTAGCAAAACTATAGAAATTATTCAAAAACAAATTGAGTAGAACTTTAACGTTAAAATGCAATCCTTTTTAGTTTATACATTTTATTTTATTTTTGGAGCTTTGGAGTGTGGGGTATTATCTTTTCTTTAAATAGTCACCTACTTTCAAACAAACTCCACTAATGTTTAGGGTAATGGCAGTGAAAACCTTTTTTTTTTTCTAAAACTGATAGTTTGTACTTTTTCGAAACTTTTAGTTGAGTTAGTTGTGTGATTTGCAACGTCACGTTAACTGTTTTCCATGACATTAGTGCTATATGGCGTATCCGGTCTACCCCTAATTTGCGATGTAAGATTTTGTTTAGAGGAGTCATCGCCGTCTGGAACAAAATAATTTCTGACAAAAAATACCTGTATGAACATGCAAAAAAGTGGACTAACTGTTATATGTTAGTAAAGTGTATTGGCTAGATGACATCTCGCACAACTATGATTCACAAAACTTTTGGATTATAGTTGGGATCTAAGTTTGATTTTTTAAATTTTGCTGCTAGAACAAACAACAAGAAGGATGTTTGCATACAACTAGTTGTATATCATGACACTGACCAAAATAATTCAAAAATTGATAGAACTCACAACCTGTTGTATTCAAAGTTTAAAATTAGAAATAACCACCAAGTGTTGCGCAGGACACTAAATGTGAAGTTCAAGTAGAACGAGATGCTATCTTTAGACTGTTAGCCTACACATAGTATGCTTATCCAACCCTTTGATGTCGCTCAATTATATTGCGATGTTATTCCATCCCATGTCCTAATTTGATGATTAAATGTGGTCCCCACGATGATTCCCGTGTAAATAAAGCTAAATCGTTGTAAATTTTGTAGAAATCGGAGGTGATTGTGAAGATTGTTGCAACCGCTAAGAATTTGATGTATAAATCATCCATGTTCCTTGTCAAAAATCAATTAGTTATGATTCCCCAGCAGCTACAAAAGGTTGAATCCAGCACCAAATTCTAGTTAAAATAGAGTTAATAATAGTTTTGTGAAAATTATATCAAAATAGGAAATTAATAAAACAATGTGCGTGTGTGAGTCTATGTGTTTCTAACGCAAAAGTAGTGTAGAAACGTAATTCAATGCCAAACATTCCCGGGAAAGTAAAAAGCTAAAATAATTAAGAGAAAAACGCTAATCGCCAATACCCAACCTAAATTATGCGCTTACTAGGTTCTATCTGTAAACCCAAACTTGCAATTTCTTATTTGCTAATATAAGCAATAGGTAGATTGAGGTAAGTAATGTAGTAAAGTTTGCTCTTCTCGAGCCTTCTAGGTGGAGGTGAATGAAACAACAAACTCAATATGTTGTCAACGCCGACGTTTCGCCCCTATGCGTAGGGCTTTATCAAGGTTAAAATTTTTTTTATTTAATATAAGAATGGTATACATAAACTAATACAAATTAGATATTAAATTAGAAAACGGTATACATTAATTATTGTAACAAAAATTTTTATACAATTACCATCAATTGATGGTAATTTAAGACTACCAACTCTTATTTGTTATGAGGTGGAGTCCAATACCGGTTATCTTTTATCGCGTTTATTCTTAATAATTTTTCAAAATTTATATTTTATAATAAAAAAAATTTTAATTGGAAACTTATATAACTACAATTCTTCTTTTTTAACTTGTTGGTGATTAGTCACTTGTTACTATATATAAAAAATATATTTTGTTTAATTGTATAAAAATTCTTTGTTGCAATAATTAATGTATACCGTTTTCTATTTTTAATTTCTAAATTTGTATTAGTTTATGTATACCATTCATGTCTTATATTAAATAAAAAAATTTTTTAGCCTTGATAAAGCCCTACGCATAGGGGCGAAACGTCGGCGTTGACAACATATTGAGTTTGTTGTTTCATTCACCTCCACCTAGAAGGGCTCGAGAAGAGCAAACTTTATACAAAACTTATAATTTTGAGGAATACTCACCTGAGGTAAGTAATATATACAAGTAAGTATGTGCAAAGTTGATAAAACGGTGTTGATTAATAATATGGATGAGATGAAACTGTTAATGGTAATCATTAATTATCAACGGTGTTAATGATTAAATTCAACATTTCAGGAAGAGAACTGTGATATAGATCACAGTATTGTGAAATATCTAATCGAAAGATGACGTACTTTAGAAACCTGCGGTGTACTTTCTCCATCAGTTTTATTTGTGTATCATAATGCGGGTACCAAATTAAGTAGCAATACTCTAGTTTCAGTCTTACTAAAGCATAATAAAGTCGAAACAGTATTTCATGGTTTCGAAACGACTAGGAATTTCTAATTACAAAACTTAGGGTTCTTGAGGAGGCACAAACAGACTGAATGTGTTCAGAAAACAGCAGCTTTGAATCAAGTATGACTCCTAGATCCTTCGCAATGGAGACTCGAGACAGTGCAATATTATTTATAGAATATTGAGAATTAATAGTGTTTTTTTCTGCTGAATGACATTGCCTTGCACTTAGAGATGTTTAGGTCCAATGAATTGAGTTTACACCAACTATAAAGATAATTAAGTTGTTGTTGTAAATTGGAACATTCTTCAAGACTATTTATTTGTGTGTATATTTTAAGATCGTCTGCAAATAGTAGGTAATTGGTGGAAATAGATTCAGAGATGTCGTTTATAGAAAAGGAGCGGCTCTAGATTGGACCCTTGAGGTACTCCTGAAGATGCAACAAACGTGGATGATGTAAAGCCATTAAATGATATTATTTGTCATCTGTTGGTTAAGTATGATGAGAAAGATCGCTGAGCAAATTAGAGAAACCAAAATATTTTAGCTAATGATTATTGAGTGATCGATTGTGTCGGACGTCTTACTAAAATTCGTATAGATAACGTCTACCTGACCTGAAATGTCAAGAACTCTACCAGTAAAGTCAACAAAACACGCTAGATTAGTTTGAGTGGGTTGTTTTTCATAAATCCATGTTGAAAGGGTCAAAAGGAATTTTGGACACATAGATAAATAAATTGTACAGAACTAATTCAAAAATTTTAGAAAAAGTATTTAGTACACTAACTGGTCTATAATTCGACACTTCCGAGGATTACCTGATTTATGAATTGGACAAATTATTGCTACTTTCAAACGTCCGGGTAACAACTAGTTTTAAGTGACAAATTAAACAGAAAGTACAACGGTAAAACGAATAGCTCTTTCATGCCTTTGATAATATTTGCGGGAATTCCATCATATCCTGTACTGTGTTTGTTTTTTATATTGTCGATAGCGTTATGTACCATGGTTTCTTTATTATGGGAAGATGTATAGTAAAACTGTAATCAAGTGTACCTTTATCAAAGACAAGCTTAGATGAAGGTCTATAGACAGAAGAGAAATATTGCATACATGCATTTAATATATCCTGAGGTTTTGAGTATAAGTTGTTTTCATATAGTATTTTTCGGGTATTCTAGATTGGCGATTCTTTGATCTAACAAATGACCAGATTCGTTTGGGATCTGTCATAACACAGTTTTCTATATTTAATAAGTATTTTTGTATGCTTCTTTAATTTGAGACTTTATAAATTTTCTTAGTCTTAAACTCTGTGGTTGCACTAGAAATACCTCGTTTCAAAGATTTCAAATATTAATGTTTTAGGTTAATGTTAGAGATAATATCATAGGTTAACCATTTTGGATAGCTATTTTATTACGCTGCCTGTATCGCTGAATAAATCTGGTCATAGCATCATAAAGTACCTTATAAAATTCTGCACATGCTGTGTTAACGTCAACGTGACGCTGCAGAAAGGACCAATCTATATTTGATAGGAACAGATATAATCCACAAAAGTCAGCATTTTTTAAATTGTAGTGATTGGTATTGATATTAGATGGAAATAATTGGGTCACATTCTAGTTGTGGGGTGATGATTAATGTGGATGATGTAAATCCTATAACAAAGGGAGACGAATCGTGAGTTACTGAGATCTTATGATTACTTAAAACTAAATCTAGGATACGTAAGTTAGCATTCTTCACATTATGTTGATCTAAGTTTATATATTCATAAAGTTATGTATAGATTGAATTTACGATCACTTGTATCTCAGCACAAAAGATGGTTAATATTCCATCACCTAACACTAACAAATATTTGTGAAAATAGCAATAAAAGTTATTTAGAAATAGTACATAATCGTTATTGGGTATCTGGAGGTGTAACAAAATTACCATTAGATACAAATTCTTAAAATAAATTTTAGTACCCACAATGTCAATGTACGGCGATACGTTAGTTATTGCGTCAGGTCTACTACTGACGAGTGGATGGTATCCTTTACAGCTAACAATACCCCACTTCCCATTGCTTTTTAGTATAATCATATTTAAGTGTGGTCACACCTGTATAGATTATATGAGGGAGGAGATAGTTTCGAGTTACCTATGTCACTGTATGCTGATTCTACGATGGCTACGAAGTCGAATTCCTCGTCTGATATTGAAATATAGAATTGAGTAAGTTTTGTTCGAAGTCCGCGCACATTTTGAAAGTAGCATTGAGGAATTGAGTGGAAGTTAGTTTTTTGCTGTTGTTACAATTTTGGGCAAGCCATAATGTATTTAATAGGGTAGTTTCACCAGTGGATGTTCGATCTGCAAGTTCTGCGCGAAGTTTCTGTAGATAATTACGTTGAGCCGGAGTTTGTTAGCAGATATAGAAAATTTGCTACGGTTCTCCTTGAGTTTAAATCTATTCTAAGATCTTCACTACATCGGTTGAGAGTCCAATACCTTTGAGTGGTCTCGGCTTTATTATCTGCTCTAGGACGACCTAGCCGAAAACGATTTATTAACAGTAAATGTCTAAGTGGAGAGACCACAAAATTTTCTTAACTTGCTGGTTATTGTATGCTGTCTGATCATCATTATCTAAAGCACATTCGTCTACATTATAGATAATTACATTTAAGTTCTGCTACCTCACCCTTTCAGGCTTACGGATTCAATGCAAAAGTTCAACGATAAATTTATGGCAAACAGAAATTTCAGGCAAACGCGTACAATGGGAGAATACGAATTGTATCGTATCAGACCGTGCTGAAAGAACGACTTGCCAATTAAAATAAAAATAGAAAGAGAAAGTTATATGTGACGTTCACGGTAGAAAATCAAACGATTAAGTAAAATTTAAAGTGACGAGAAAATTAATACAGTGCCCGCAAACAAAATAAACGTAAATTAAAAATTTACAAATAAAGCAAACGATTTAAATAACTAATAGTAATTTAACAAACAAGCGGCTAATGATATATTAGGTCACTTGTTTCTTGTTTAACTAGTGAGCGAGCGCATAATTGCAAAAACAGGAAAAATTATTTCAACTTCCTTTGTTATGATCCAAATAACCTCCACAATGTTGACATTCTCCTAAACACCTTAACGAGTGCTCATAGTAAGAATTAAAAAATACCAACCACAAATAACAATTCAAAGTTCAACTTGAAGGGAATAAATCGATTGTATTGAACAATCCTTTATATTCTCCTGAGGCGTAAATAACTAAACTGTGTACGAGCTGGTAGTTTTAACGCTGTTATTAATTTTATTTAATCTTTTTAAACCTATTTTAGGTAGGGTATATATTAAATAGGTGTCTCATAACGCTAATCTGTCTAAATGTATAAAAGCCACTGTATCAATTATGCTGACAGAATTAAAGAGTTGTGAAGGATGGTTAAATTACAATTATTTTGCAATTTCAATTTATTTGTTAAAAACTACTTAAAGTGGTATAAAAACTAAGTCATTTTATCATAGATACTTTTCATTTAATGTTAGTTTTTATCAAACCTAGCTAAATTTAATTTTCATCAAGGGCCGGTTTTAAACCTCCGCTTAAAGTTACCTATGGTTTAATTTAATGATACAATTTGTGACAATAATTAAAGTTAAATTTAAACGGAGATTGTACAACAGGAATTTAATATAATAATATCCAAAGGGGATTAAGCGTATTACCTGGCTGCTTTAACTTACGATTAAATTCAATCGGAGTTAGCGAAACTGACCGCAAAAGTATGTTCTGGTTTTGCAGTATAACACCGAAAAAATAAGTGACAATAAAAAGTGGCGTTTATTTCATAATTATGCTCATTAAATAAAACATGAAATCGTAAAACTTGACTACACAAAACAACGCCCACTTCAGTAAATTTCAAAAAATTAATTACTATTATTCATTAGCAAAAGTTAAACATATAAACAAAAGTAAGAAGTATGTATACTGTTATATGTATCTTCACACTTAAGTTCCTCAACGCTACTCGTTTTGGAATTATAAATTCTGCTTGATTACCCACTTGTATTTTAATATGTTAATTCTCCTTCTATTTAAAACTGTAAATGCATCGCACAAAACCTACCATTATGATTTTTAAAGATCCTGTAAGTACAACAAGAATTTTTTACTTATACATCTTTTTTACATTTTATAAATAAGATGATGAGTTAAACGACAGTTTCAAAACCAAACATTCCATTTTTTTTTCATTCTTTTTGATAAATTAGAGTCAGAACAAAGGTTAGTTTTTAATGAAAACATTGACAAACCATACTCTAAAAAAAATGGAACTGAAGCCTAAAACTTATTATGTATTATGAAAATGGTAAAAAAAATGTCACACTAATAACTCATTTTATGTAACAATAATGTCGTTCTTAGCTTGGAAATAAACTCCAAATTTCAGAATTTTTAATATCTACTGATAACTGTAGTTAAAAACCTAGAAAACAAAAGCAAATAATACTGCAATTGTAGGATGACAAAACTTCAAATTTTATTAAAGTAGCTCCCAAAAAGGATATATCTTCATCTCTAGACTGGATCCTAGTATGAATTCTGAAGATATTGTTGATTATTTAAAATACAATATCCGGAAGTTACGTGCGAAGACATACCGTCAAAATATCCCAATTTTATAAACTTTAAAATAACAATGAATTTAGTGAACTGCGAAAAAGTTATGGACCCAGCGCTTTGGCCTTATGGTGCTTATATTTCACGGTTTTTTGAAAAAGCCCAGAAGAAACAAGAAACTTAAATGACTTGGAGATGAAGTTACAAGGACATACTGTGTGTCATTTAAATATTCGCAGTTTACGTAACAAAATGGATCAGTTACTATTACAACTGCAATCCATGGCTTCCCAGAAGTTGTTTGTATCACTGAAACCTTCTGTCGGGAGGATGAAATCAGTTCCATAAGACTAAATAATTATCAACTAGCGGCGAGTTTTAGTCGTCAATAACTTAGGCGGTGGTGTTGCAATTTGACACGAAGTGATTTGCACTGCAAAAATAAAATTTTTAAAGGTAACAATTTTGGAAACAGTTTTAGAGTACGCTTGTGCTGAAGTCATTATTAATAATAAGGCATTACTTATTGTTTGTATTTATCGCCCCCTGGGCAAGTTAATAATGAGTTTAAAGATAATTTGAACTACTTGTCGATCACATGAATTCCTTTAAGCATCCTACGTATTTTTGTGGTGACTTTAATATAAACTTTGATAACAACGTTGTCAGTAAAGCGGCAGCTTATGTAACTAACGTATTTACTAGTTTCGGATTTTCCCAACGCATATATGAATACACTCGCGTACAAGGAAATTCCAAAACGATTATTGACAATATTTTCACAAATTTCAACATTGATAGTGCCTACGTTATACCTTGCTTTATCTGACCACTTCATGCAAGTAGTTACTTGTGTATTAGACAATCTTTCTGGACAAGAAACAAAAAATATATTTATAAAAGAAACTATACAAATGAAACTAATATTGCTCAATTTCAACAACTATTATTAAATGAAACGGAATAAAATTTACTCTGCAGATAATCTTGATGGCAAATTCAATTTATTCATTACTAGATTTACAGAAATTTTTAATAATGCGTTTCCAATCGAACGAATAAAAGTGACTAAGAAAAATTTAAAAAGAAGCCATGGTTATCAAAAGAGATCATAAATAGAGGCATTTTTCTTAGAGATCTTTTTCAAATTTGTAGTGAGTCAAGTGATCAAAATCTCCTTCATATTTATAAATCTCTGGTAGTGCATAAGAAGGCAATTTCCTTAGTAAAAAGCAATTTAATAATAAAAAGTACTTTAATGCTACAAATAAATCAAAGATGGCATGGAAGATTATTGCTCATGATGTGAATACTAATAAAAGGCGTCTTACCCAACTACTTTTTGTGATAATTCAGGAAATCTTATTTCTGACTACAATTTGGCAGCTAACGTATTCAATGATTTTTGTAAAATCCTTTGACGGCGCTGCAAATAATAAGCATTCTGACAAATATTGTAAAGCTTCTTATGATGAAATGATTTTGGATCCAATTACATTACCTGAAGTTTGTACAATCATACGTAAAAGTTGTAATAAGAATTCTTCTGGAATTGACGGCATACCCTGCTTTCTTTTAAAACATGCTGAAAATTATATTGCTCATATACTGACCGAACTTATCAATGACTCCTTTAGAGAAAAATTTTCCTAGTAATCTAAAAACTGCTCTTGTTGTGCCCGTATACAAGAAAAATGATAAATCCAAAGTTGAAAACTACAGAGCGATCTCTATTTTATCGGTCTTTTCAAAGATTTTGAAAAGCTTTTTATCTACGACTTATTCAGTATTTGAACACCAACAAAATTATTTCAGCCCAACAATTTGGTTTCCGGGCAGGTTTCTCTACTGAACTTGCTTCCGTGGCTGTTACAACTGAAATTATCAAAAAATTGAATTAAAGTTAAAAGTAGGAGGTATTTTTATGATTTTACGCAAGCTTTCGACTCGGTCTCCCACCGTATTTTATTAAATAAATTGGCTCAGAATGGTATAACTGGTGACGCACTTTCGTGGATAGCTTCATACCTCACAAACCGTTCTCAAAAGTAGTCCTAAGAATAGAACCAGGTCGGGAATTTCACTCTCAACAGCTTGACCTTTGCAATGGTGTACCTCAAGGTAGTGTTCTTGGACCGGTTCTATTTCTAGTATTTATAAATGATATTTTTAAGAAATTTTGCGCTGATTATACCATTTTGTATGCCGATGACACATCGGTTATTTTATCGGCAGACTCGTACAATGAGTTAAGTTTAAAAGTCAACAATTGTATGAGATCAATGCAAGACTATTGCGCCGTTAATAGCCTTAAATTAAATATAAGTAAAACAGAAATTGTTCTATTTTCTGCTAACTATTGTTCTTCCAGCTTGTTAGTAAGATTCAATGGAAAAAGCGTACCTAATAATTTTGTTGTCAAATTTCTGGGAATACAGATGGATCAGAATATGACCTGGTTTGATCAAATAAGTAAACTGACAAAGGTATTATCGTTGCAATGTTTTGTATTGAGTCGACTCAGGCAGGTTGTAACTATGGATATATTGCTTTCTTACTATAATGCTAATGTTTACTCTATTTTAAGCTATAACATATTGTGCTGGGGATGTTCCCGTTATCTGAATGAATTATTTTAGTGCAAAACGAATTCGTACAATAACGTTTAAGAAGTTTAGAACGTCATGTAAAGAATATTTTCTGAGCTCAATATCTTAACTTTACCTTGTATTTACATTTTTAAGGCTATTGTGTACGTTAAAACACATATAAATGATTTTTCTACAGCTGGTGACAATGAGCGATACCACTTTCGATTCGGATACAGGTTAGCGTTAACTAGTAATAGTTCCTACATTCTACCAATTAAATTATTCAACCATTTACCTCTTAAGCTAAAAATTTGAGCAATATTAAACATTTTAAAAGGCAATTACAAGTTGTGCTGTCAAAAAAGCGTTTTATTCTGTACAAGAGTACCTCAGTTGTGACATAAACCTTGACAATTTTGTTTAATGTTTGTTATATCTGAATGTAATGTTAGTATTATGTTTATGATGTTGTTTATTTATTTAACTATTTTATATATATATATATATATATATATATATGACTGTTTCCTATACACTGTTTGTGTCTCTAAGGAATAAATTATTATTATTATTATTATCTAATTCATAAATTATAATAATGTCCATCTGAATACCAGAATTAATTGCAAAAAAGATCCATACAATAACGACACATACAATAACACACGAATTTGTATGCATTAATATTTGGCCGACGATCAACACCATTTAATATGTATCATTTCATTTGTTGATGGCAGATAAGTCATCAATATCATCATCAATAAAAAATTAAATGTCCACTTATTCGGCACATGATCGTCAAGTATGGTGTAAAGTAAATTTTTAAAAACCTTCTCAAATAACAGATAAATCACACGTTTACCGCATAGCAGCCGTACTTACCGTATAGTGCCGTACTGTGTGTAAAATCAAGTTTAACACAAGTATGAACAACTGGAAATATGTGCTTTACAGTTCAAGAGACCAAAAATACTTTTCATTCTCCTGGCAATCACCATACCGAAATAGACATCGTACTTTCCACAGAAGGGAAACAGATAGATTTTAGTAGGGACCACCCACTGGGGATCTTTAATAAATGAGACGTGCTACAAATGTTTGTAGCAAGAACAAACATAACTGTGTTTTGTGTTAGTAAACCTTAGATGAAACAGGATTGATTAACATTTTTAACATTCAAAATTACAAATTTATTTGACTGTTCCTTAAGACTAACACATTAATTCATATTATGATATTTGTGGTTAAAAATATGTGGTTAGTGTACTCCTATTAATAAGAAAATTTTTATTAGATAAAGAATTAAGCATAATGACATTATACTGTGTTTATCGCTTGCCTAGTGAAAATTTTTAGTTTAGTATCACTCGTATAAATCTAAAAGCAGGTTATAATTATGAATTGTTTATTTCAATGGGTTAAACTATTTTAATTAATATCATTCACTAATAATTATTTTCCTACCAGAGTGACTTTTTATAACAATAATTTAACATTCAGTGAAATGATTATATTTTTAAAATTTTCATTTTACTTGTTTTACAATTAGGCCAGATAGAAATAGCAAAAACCGCTGAATGAAAATTCCTTACAGTATCTCATAATTTTTCAAATGTATTTGGATATGAAACATGCCTGTTAATTTCCTCCACTTTTAAATACCAGGAACAGTTTTATGATAAAATTGTTAAAAAACGGGTTTTTTAATTTTGCTTTAAGCCTACTAATTATAATTATGCTTTTATAGATGTTAAAAAACACATGGTCGTCAGAAATATTAAAATCGATCAAAAATTGTTAAAATAATCAACATAAACCGCTGGAAAAATTAAATCTTGTTTATTTCATCAAAAAATTATTCTACAGCCTTGAAACTTGGTGAAAATATATTTTTAAGTGCACAAAAGTACCTATAATTTTTTCATAAAAAAATATTGTAAATTTTGCGGGGAGAAAATGCATTTGTTTATTAAAAAGGCTCAAAAGTTTAATTCAATCTGACCCAGTTCCCTTTATCTGATGGGACCTAGCAGGAGCTCATTTTTTTGTTAGTACGTCACAGAATCTATTAATCACATAGCGTTTTGAAAAGTACGACTTGGTAATTTAGAGAATAATACATACTAGCTGTTACCGCTAAACCATTAATGTCAATATACCTTTAAAACAGCTTTCAATTTTAAATGTTTGAAGTAAAACTTACTGTTTTATGAAAGACACTTGGGACTTTGTCGTTGAAGTATACCTTTTTTTTAAAATGTTTACTTTTTGTTTTTTTTTAAGTTTGTATACAGAGTGGAACAAAGTCTGGAAACGCCTAATTATCTCAATGGGTAGTACGAATTGTACAACATTGTAATCTCTTTTTGTTTTTTGCAGCGATAATTTGGATACGGCAGCTCTTCGGGGTTCAGGGTTGTTATGACACTCCAATTCTTTTCTAATAAATTTTATGGACGCCACTCGGTCGTAGTTATAATAAAAATAATAAAATGCAAGACCGAGATTGCATAGAGTTGAAAGGATGTATTTCAAATTAAACTTATAAAAAACACAAAAAAATTTGTCCACCACCATCAAATTTATGTACTGCACTCACTGTTATACCGTTTATAGATTTAAGTACATCACCCGGTAAATTGTACGCCAATCTTTGGTCTTTGAATAGTTCTCTCGCTTGATTGATCAAATTGATTCGGATCGTTTCATATACTTTCATAAAGGAACCTAAAATTGGTTATTCATTTGAAGAATCCGTTTTGAAAATGTGACTTATTGAACTATAATTACCTTCTATAAGGTTCCTTTTAAACAAATTTCCTGTCCGGCAATCCGTGACAATTAAATATAATAATTTTAATATTGCGATCAGATCCGCGCTCATCGCGTATAAGCTTCGTAATGGCAATTTACGGTGTTCCTTAGCGCAACTGATAAAATGTAGGTACCGGTTTACAAACAGCGAAAAATTAAAACATTTTCGTATTTAAAATGTTAACACCCCTTCAAAAAAATATATATATATATAACATATAATTAATATATAAACAAAAATGAATCTCAAATTTAAATTTAATGCAAAAAAAATACGCAAGTAGTGGTGAGTAGTATCTAACGTGTACTATCCGTCCTACAATAAGGAGTCATAATCGGTAACGGTCAAAAATTAGTAGCAGTCATAATTGTTAATAGTCTTCACCAATCATCGCCTCAAAAAATTATGTTAATTAACGTAAATAAAACTCGTTATTAAAAATTATGAGCAATACGTAACTGAACGCTACTTGA